>JABUQX010119415.1:0-7500 GCA_015478945.1 Trachelipus rathkii | reverse complement strand
CAACCATAACTTACCTCTTATCTAACGTTACCTTCAAACATCTCCTTTACACACCCCTGTCAAATCTCTCTACCAAATCCCTCCCAAACTCTCTCAGATTCGCCAGCACAAAACAAAATCATCCGCATAATAATAAGTAGGGCATCCCTCCGCTCCTCTTGATTGTCCTCCATTCTAACCAGAATGTGGAGTCGGAGTTTGGGGAGTCGGTAATATTTGAAGAGTGGAGTCGGAGTCAGTTGTAATTTTGAAGAGTGGAGTCGGAGTCGGAGTCGGTAAATTTTTGAACCGACGTGGAGTCCCGGAGTCGGAGTCGCAAATTTTTATTTAAGTGGATCTAACACCAAATCCCCTGCTAATCCCACCTCTAATTTTTTCATAACCCCATCATATACAAATTGAATAACCAAGAAGACATAGCACTCCCTTCCCCCCCTCCGCTATTAATATTAAAAACAATCACTTTCAACTCCATTATATTCTTACACACGCTTTACTATCATCATAATATACATTTGATTCCATTCAGAAGCTTACCACCAACACCATACAATCAATAACACCTGCCTTAGAGCTTTCCTATTAATCCTTTCAAAAATGAAATTTGTATGGAAAATACAAAAAAAAAAACTAAATGCATTTTTCTTCTCTCCTCATTTCTCAATCATTTTTTTCACAATGTAAAGATGATCCACACATCCTCTACCATTTAAAGCCAACCTTGTTCCTTCACAAATCAGTCATTCCACCACTAGATTCGCATTCTTTTGAACAAAAATATAAGTATATATCTTCCCTAACTACACTTAAACTAATTTCCTTAAAATTATCCTACAATTACCTTTATCTCATTTACCCCTTATATAAGGGTGCTATTACTGCTCTCCTCCAATCCCTCGGAACTTTGCTCTCCATAAACATTTTTGTTACACAACTTCCAAATCCAAATCAATCACATCTCGCCTCCGTTCTTGATCATTTCACCGGTAACTTCATCTAACACCTGCAAGATTTACCAATTCTTACAACTTTGTCGCTATAAAATAGCACATTACCTCCTCCTTTCCTAAATGACCTCATGCCCAAAATACCTATTGCCTTGCACGATCAACGCACACATTCACTAATCACCTTTCATTATTGGCCAGATGGTTATGCAAATTTCGAAGTGTTCCCACCCACACTCTAGTTACATTCATCTCATCATTACGAAAGCACCATCCTTTTCATTATTCTAGTGCAAAATTCCCCTTTATTCCCTTTTAATATATATATATATATATATTATATTATATATATATATATATATAATAATATATATATAATATATATATATATATATATATATATATATATATATATATATATATATATATATAATATATATAACTGTATATATATATATATAGTATATATATATTATATAATATATATATATATATATATATATATATATATATAATATTATTATATATATAATATATATGTATATATAATATTAATGATAATATATATGTATATATATATATTATAATATATATATATATATTAATATATATAATATATACTTATATATATATATATATATATAGTAATATATAATATAATATATATATAAATATATATATATATATTATATATATATATATATATAATAATATATATATTATATATATGATATATATATATATATGATATATATATATATATATATAATATATATAGTATATATATATATATATACTTTATATACTTTAATATTAAAAGCCCTGGGAATGGTTTGAAAATGAATAATTAGAAATCTTTACACTTTATTTGCATATAAAATATTTAAAAGAACGTTATAAAATATATACATAGACAACGAGCTTTCACCTTGAAATTGTCTTAAATTGTCTACTTGGATTTCACAACAACTAAAACCTCTCATAAGCAATATTTCGTCAGCTCATTTAAAAAACTCTGAAGATTTCATACATAGAACCAGACAACAGAATCCCCACACACATAGATTTCTAAGTTTTGACGCCATCTCATTGTTCACCTCGGTCCCTGTTCCCTTTACATTAAACTTATTAGAACGTTATTTAAACGAATTCCAAATTAACTTGTCTTATCCCTTCAATCTATTGAAACAACTCATCAATTTATCCCTACAACATAACTTCTTCCATTTTAACGGCAACTTTTATAAACAGACCTCTGGGCTGAGTATGGGCTCTCCCTTATCGCCCATACTCAGCAATATTTTCATGGAATTGATAGAATTTTATCACATACTTCCTCATCCCCTCCTCAACAATAGTTTATGGGTAAGATATGTAGACGATGTTTTTGTATCCTTACCCCATCATATCAACCCTACAGACGTCCTTAATCATATTAACTCCATCCATCCCTCCGTACAGTTTACAGTTGACGTACCTTCAAATTCAAACATCCCGTTTCTCGGTACACTAGTCATATGGAACAACAGCAATCATCTCCAATATACAACATACAGAAAACCCACATCAGCTCCCAATTATATACATTGGGCATCAAACCATCGTCCCAATACAAAATTGGCCATTTTATCAAGTTTATTCCTCCGTGCTCTCAGGCTATGCTCCCCATCACTTCTTTCCGAAGAAATTAAACATATTTTTAGCATTTTTAAATCTCTACATTATCCAGATAGTTTCATTTCTAAAGCACTTAAAAAAGCAAAAAATAAGTACTATAACACCACTCCAAATAAAAAGGAAAATCTTTCTTTTTTGCCCACTCCGAATATACCTATACATTTCAATTAAAAAAATATTACCAAAAAATATTCATTTGGTTCAATCCAACAATATTACCCTCAAAAACATAATAAAACCTCCCAAACGCAAGGAAAGCCATTCCCTAAGCAGTACCTATCACATTCCGTGCAGCACATGCAACCTCACCTACATCGGAGAATCAATAGATTGGAAAAGAAGAAAATCTCAACATACAGATGATCTGAATAAAGACAATACAAACTCAGCTCTTACCCACCACAGGCCCACTCTTGTAATCATCTTATCAATATAAACAATTTCAATTCTGTGACCAATATTAATCATACAGGCCATCGTAAAATCGTGGAGTCTTTCTGTATATATAATATTAAAAACTACAACAGATATCCTGGTGAGGTTAACATGGATTTTATCCTTAATGAATATCTTATATCATCAGACTTTTTCAGCAACACAACGAAGAAAATAAAAAACCAACTAAATTGATCTTCCATCCTGCAAACTTCATAATAAGTAAATTTTCATAACCTGAAGAGACCTCGCGTGACGAGGTGAAAGCTCGTTGTCTATGTATATATTTTATAATGTTCTTTTAAATATTTTATATGCAATTAAAGTGTAAGATTTTCTAATTATTCATTTTCAACATTCCAAGGGCTTTTAATATAAAGTAAATATAACACTACGTACAAGTAGTTACATAAAAGATATATATATAATATATATATATATATATATATAATATATATATATATATATATATATTATATATATATAATATATTATATATATATATATATATATATATATATATATATATATATATATATATATATATATATATATATATATATATATATATATATATATATATATATATATATATATATATTATAAAAGGATTTTTTAGCTTGATCGAGGTGGTCAATTGGCTATCAACATTCAAAGAAACTCGAACAAAATGTAACGGACTAAAAAGGCAGAATTGTTATGTTTGCAGTTTATTCCTATGTAAGGTATGTTAGGTTTGCTGCTGTACATTATATTCTTTGTTCAGTATATGATATGTCAACTTTATTGAAGCGAAAACTTTGACATGATAGCATTTATTCGTTGATCAGTATGAAAGATAGGCCAAGTTATGATATTTATGCTACGTCTATGCAAAATTACTACCTAAATGTCACTCGAATCAATAGATCAATAGATCAATAGATCATGGTTAGATGTGAGGTGCGGTATGGATGGATTGCTTTACTGATTTACTGATTTATTGGTATATGGTCAAATAAAACGTAAATTTTTACGTTATAAGAATAAAATGAATAATAATTTTAGTAAAAGCAAAATATTTTAAACAAATAACAAAAATAAATAAAAAAAAATTAAAAATATATATTTTTAAATAAATAAAACTAAAAATTAATAAACTTAAAAAAAAAAAAAAAAGTTTAAAAAAAAATATTTTAAATAAATAAAATTAAAAATAAATAAATAAAAAATTTTTAAACAAAATAATTTAATAAATAAAAATTAAAATAAATAAATAAAAAAGTTTTAAAACAAAATAATTTAATAAATAAAATTAAAATAAATAAATAAAAAAGTTTTAACAAATATTTTTAACAAAAAATAGTAATGTAATAAAAATTTGCGAATAATAAAACTTTTATTCAACGAACTTATTTTCATGCCCTATTTATACAAAATGATATCCTTAATATGACTTGGATCAATAGATCAATAGATCAATAGATCAATAGATCACGGTTGGTTAGGAAGGTGACTGGAGGGTAGTTTGATTTACTGATTTACTGATTTACTGCTTTAGGATATACAAAACATAACAATTTTAATAAAAATATGACTTGAATCAATATATCAATAGATCAATAGATAAATAGATCAATAGATCACAGAAGGGTGGGTGGGTAATGGAGGGCAGTTTGATTTACTGATTTACTGATTTACTGCTTTAGGGTATGTAAAAATGCAATTTTTTTAAGTTATAAACATAAAAAGAATAAATTTTTTTTAGTAAAAACAAAATGTTTAAAGAAACAAAACAAAATAAATAAAAGTTTTTGTGTTATATTATACAAAATATGACATGAATCAATAGATCAATAGATCAATAGATCACGGTTGGGTGGGAGGGCTGCTGGAAGGGAGTTTGATTTACTGATTTACTGCTTTAGGGTATGTAAAATGCAAATTTTTTAAAGTTATAAACATAAAAAGAATAAATTTTTTAGTAAAAACAAAATGTTTAAAGAAACAAAACAAAAATAAATAAAAGTTTTTGTGTTATATTATACAAAATATGACCTTGGAATCAATAGATCAATAGATCAATAGATCAATAGATCAAGAATCAATAGATCATAGATCACGAATGGGTAGGAGGGTGGCTGGATACAGTTGATTTACAGATTTTACTGATTTACTACTGCTTTAGGGTATGTAAAACATAACAATTTTAATAAAAATATGACTTGAATCAATAGATCAATAGATCAATAGATCACGGATGGGTAGGAGGGTGGCTGGATACAGTTGATTTACAGATTTACTGATTTACTGCTTTAGGGTATGTAAAACATAACAATTTTAATAAAAATATCGACTTGAAATCAATTAGACCATAGATCATAATCATGGTTTCAAGGGAGATTTTGGCTGGAAGGGTAGTTTGATTTTTACTGATTTACTGGAATTTACTGCTTTAAGGTATGTAAAAAGGCTAATTTTTTAAGTTATAAACAAATAAAAAGAATAAATTATTTTAGTAAAATCAAAAATTGTTTAAAAAAAAAAAAAAATAAAAAAATAAAAATATATATTTTTAAATAAATAAAACTAAAAATTAATAAACTTTTTTAAAAAAAAAAGTTTAAACAAAATATTTTAAATAAATAAAATTAAAAATAAATAAATAAAAAAGTTTTAAAACAAAATAATTTAATAAAAAAAATTAAAATAAATAAATAAAAAAGTTTTAAAACAAAATAATTTAATAAATAAAATTAAAATAAATAAATAAAGATTTTTAAATAATAAACTTTTATTCAAAGATATATTTTTCATGCCTAATTTAATACAAAATTTATATCCGTAATATGACTTGAATCATAGATCAATAGATCAATAGAATCAATAGATCAATAGATCACGGTTGGATGGAAGGGTGTATGGGATGGTAGGTTTGATTTACTGATTTACTGATTTACTGCTTTAGGATATACAAAACATAACAATTTTAATAAAAATATGACTTGAATCAATATATCAATAGATCAATAGATCAATAGATCAATAGATCACAGAAGGGTGGGAGGGTATGGAGGGCAGTTTGATTTACTGATTTACTGATTTACTGCTTTAGGGTATGTAAAAATGCAAATTTTTTAAGTTATAAACATAAAAAGAATAAATTTTTTTAGTAAAAACAAAATTTTTAAAAAACAAAATATTCACAAAATTGTTAAAAAAAAAGGTTTTTTTTGTATTATATTATACAAAATATGACTTGAATCAATAGACCAATAGATCAATAGATCATGGAAGGGTAGGAGGGTGGCTGGAAGGGTAACTTTGAATTTACTGATCTTACTGATTAACCTGATTTAAACCGACTTTTACTGATTTACTGATTTACTGATTTACTGATTTACTGATTTACTGCTTTACTGATTAGGGGTAATGTAAAAATGCAAATTTTTTTAAGTTATAAACATAAAAAGAATAAATTTTTTAGTAAAAACAAAATGTTTAAAGAAACAAAACAAAAATAAATAAAAGTTTTTGTGTTATATTATACAAAATATGACTTGAATCAATAGATCAATAGATCAATAGATCAATAGATCAATAGATCACGGATGGGTAGAGGGGGCTGATCGTTTGATTTACTGATTTACTGCTTTAAGGGATGGTAAAATGCAATTTTTTAAGTTATAACATAAAAAGAAATTAAATTTTTTAGTAAAAACAAAAATGTTTTAAAGAAACAAACAAAAATAATAAAAGTTTGTGTTATATTATATATACAAAATATGACTTGAAATCAATAGATCAATTAGATCAATAGTCAATAAGAGTCAATTGATCACGAATGGGTAGGAGGGTGCCTGGATACAGTTTTGATTTACAGATTTACTGATTTACTGCTTAAAGGTATGTAAAAATGCCCTAAATTTTTAAAAGTTATAAAGCATAAAAGAATACAATTTTTTTAGTAAAACAAAAATGTTTAAAGAAACAAAACCAAAAAACAAACTAAAGGTTTTGTGTTTTATTATACAAAATATGTCTTGAATCAATAGATCAATAGATCAATAGATCCCGAATGGTTAGGAGGTGGGCTGGAAATGGTAGTCTGAATTTTACGAAATTCTTGGGTCTGCTTTGGTATTAAATATGCATATTTTTTAAAGTTTTAAAACATAAAAAGAAATAAATTTTAAGTCTATGCATAAAGAAAACATTACAAAAATAAATAAAAGTTTAAATATATAGATTCTTTTTAAATAAAAAATAAAAAATAATTAAACTAAAATAAATAAGTAAATAACATTAACTTTTAACAAATTATAAAGAAGACGAAATGTATATATTAATTATGAACGATCTTTAGAAATTCCCAAGACATATATATTATATATATAATATATATATATATATATATTATTATATAATATATATATATATATATATATATATATATAATTAT
>JABUQX010119414.1:17500-20493 GCA_015478945.1 Trachelipus rathkii | reverse complement strand
TTTATACCTAAATGTATTTTTTATGGCTCTTTATATCATTTCATTTTGCTTTTTCTCCTTCTTTTTCTTTTTGTTCTTTTTCTTTTTCTTTTCTTTTTTCTTTTGAGACGAAAGGTGGATTTATATTTTTGTTTGTCTGTCTCCAACAGTAATTAATATTGAAATTTTATAAATTTTATTCTTTTTAATATCTTTTTTCCAATCTTTTTGATATTAATAAAAACATCTTATCGGTATTTTATACAAGAAAAAATAGGTTATACAAGGTTATACAAAGGTAGGTTGTACAAGAATTTCAAACAAAGACCATACAATAATTTGTATTACATTATAAAATTGTAAATGAAGTAATGAACCTTTTTAATCAAGCATGTCGACTAACATTGAGAATTTTTCACAGAACAAATTTAAACCGCTATATCAAACCACTACATTATACGGAGAGAAGCTGATTTATTTTGTTTTTGCAAAGAATTTTAAAGGACATGCCATTACATGTGCCTATAAGAAAAATTTCTCATAACAGCCTTTTAATTAAAACTAACACCCTACTATAAATCCAAGTCTTTCACAATAATTCTTCAGAAATAGGTGGTGGTAGAGAACTCGTTCCAAGGTAATCCAGTTCTCATCCTTTGATTCTGAAACTCGACATCACTGTGTGCGTATTCTAGTGAGGCTGACAGCTTTCATTCCCCGTTTACTTTTTCTTAGAATAATATTGCCGCATATCTATTTACAGCTTCGACAGCTAAGATTAGTGTAATCCCAGTGGGAACTCAATAAAAGATCCAGAAATGACTGCCAAGTTTTCTTAACCGCTTGATTAATGGTTTCCAATATTTTTTTCACTGTGGACCATATATATATATATATATATATATATATATATATATATATATATATATATAACAGTGAGTAGTTATATATATATATATATATATATATATATATATATATATATATATATATATATATATATATATATATATATATATTAAAGGTGTACTGGATCCTGTTCCGGCTAGATCCGACCATTTTCTCACATATCCTGTTCTGGCCAGATTCTTCCGGAATTTTCTTAACAATTATTTTTATTTATCTAAAAGACATTTCATTCCTGCCATTGGACTTTACCCTTATATGTAATGTAATTATATAGCGTATTGAGAATTATAAACTATATTCGTAGTTCGTACTATATCTATTTCGAAATGGTAGTTGGTTAACAATTATGCTACCACATTCACAGATGTATTCAATATTTATTTATTTATTTATTTTAATATAAATAAGCATGAAAAAAAACTGACAATTTTTTCCTCTATTTTCCTAACTATGTATATTTTATATTTATTTATCTAACATTTTAAAATAAACATAGAAAAAACTGACTAATGTTTTTCTTAATTTTCTTAACTATTTTAATTTTGAAGGTAAATTAATTTGAATTATCGAATATTATGATGCAGAAAAAGTAGTTATTTTCCATGTTTATTTTTAACTCGTTATCTCTTCTCTTCAAATACATTATCTGCTTCAGCAAAGATTCTCTCTGAGTATTCTGATGAAGCATGAAGTTTAAACACTCTTCTTACTGTAAATGTGATGTGTGTGTGTGTCTGTGTGTGCGTATGTGCCTGTGTGTGTGTGAACTTTTCGTTTTTACTACTCGACCGCTGAAAAACTCCCTTCTGTAGCCTTTGGAGATGATTTTTCTTTTAATTAACTTCCCTAGTCATTAATTAGATCTTCTCTTTGTTTTTGTATTTTATTTTATATTTGTTTCTCTTTTGGACTTCCTTCTCACTTACATTACTCTCTTCAGTATTATAAATAGAAGCTAAAAAAATCTTTCTGCGATAGCAGATCTTAAATCAATTTCTACTTGGAGAAAAATTCTTGAAGCAGTGGATGATACTGTTCCACTTCTTCAAAGCACACTCTTATATCTTTAAAATTTGTTTTTTATTTTGAACTTTCATAATTATCTTAAAAAAACCACTTGCAAGAGATTTCTTTTACAGTTTGGGGGAAAAAACATATTTCCTATCGATGGATCTATAACAACATGGAGGAACTGCTATGAATAATTATTTAAATCTAGTTGGGATAGAGCACTCTACAGAAAAAAAAAAAAAAAAAAAAAAAAAAAAAAAAAAAAAAAAAAAAAAAAAAAATGACGTAAGAATTATTCTACTTAATTTAGTTTGTTTGACATTTGATGCACATGAACATTCATCATTACCAAATAAGAAAGATCATATGCTCCAACATGGAGAATACAAAATTACACAAAGACAACATTGATTCAATTCCTACTACTACCTTTTGTAGTTCAGATTAGAATGGAAAAATTATTACCAAAGCTTTCTCGAGCAACTACCAGTCAACTTTTGCATTAAACACAGATGCCATATTCAGGATGGTAAAGTTATAGGTAAGAAGCGCTCAAGCTTTTCGATGTGTCCAGCATTAGATAAGTGCTGAATTCCATTGGGTTAGATCATTCTATAGCCGAACTAATAAATAATACAGAATAATAATAATATTAATTAAAAATAAATTAAATAAATTAAAAAATTAAATAATAATAATTGAATAAATAATAATTAATTAAATTATTCTAATTAGATATTATTTTTTTTTTTTATATAGATATATAAATGTAATAATTTACTCCTAAAACTGTTCTTTTAAAAATAACTATAACTAGATATAAATAATTTTAATTTATAAAATAATAAAAATTTATGAGGTTTAGGTTATATAGGCTCAAATATTTTAAATTCGAATATAATTAACTATATATAATTTATATAAATTATTATTGATTATATTTATATATTTTGGTTTATCAATGAATAAAAATTAATATTTTAACTAATAATAACAAGAATAAAATTTTATATTTATATAATGAAATTTGTATAAATAGTTACTAAAAATACTTAAATGTTTTAATAGATTAATATTTAAAATAAAAATATATT
>JABUQX010119414.1:0-12500 GCA_015478945.1 Trachelipus rathkii | reverse complement strand
TCTCTTGATTTTTATTTCATTATAATTCTTTCACATACACAAAATGTGTGTATATTACTTATATAATTAATATATGGTTCGCCAATACAAAATTAACTCTCAATAATTCCTCGAGTCCCGATTAGTATTATCACATCTCAGTCGTGCTGCGAAAACGCGACTAAGGAATATATAAATATTTTAAGTTTACTCTACATTAGATGTACATATTTAAAACGATACCGTCTTGAATAAATTTCTTTGCTGAACTTTTCTATAGACCGTATAAAACCTATTTTAATAAATTATATAGTCGATAATTTACAATATGGAAGTAAAATAACCACAATCGACAACCATCACTTTATTTTCGTATCGAGAATGTACTAGATAATTATTTAATCGTAGCACGACCTTCTCAGCCTACAGACGACTTTCATCTGAATAAACGATTATAGAGTATATATGTTCATTTCTATTTCCTAAATCTAATTGTCCTATAAACTATATGTAGATGTAGTTCCAAAAAAAACGTTAATGATAACAATATTTCAATAAACCGATATAATTGATAATCATTAATAGCGGAGACCTTCTAATTATATCTTAACTTATTACTATATAGCTCAATAGTACATAAGCTGAACGCTTTATTAATAACATAACCATATTGGTAATGTATAGACATAGACTGAGAGAAATTAATATACGTTTATGAGAAATCGATTTTTTTCGAATATAATTTGCATATAGAGTAAATATACCATAGTTTTTTTTTTCTCAACCATAAACTAGCAACCTTACTACTAATTAATTCTTGTGGAGTACTTTAATACTTAATTAATATTATTTACATTACAGTATAAAATATATTTATCTGAATATCTTAAAACAATCTTACTTTGCAACAGCAAGGAAATTAATTAAGGATAACGAAGTTCATCTAAATAAAACCTCACTCAGTCACTCATTGTACTTATAACTGCTTTAATTTAGTAACCAAATGCCCGCTGAAATGGCTATAAAGACTAATTTCAAGAATACTTATCTAATATACGTAATTGAACAGTTACATATCAATCGGGTGAGAATACTAATAATAATAATTAACCCACAAATCACAACTATATTTTATAAACAGATACTTAGATAGATTTAATCTATTATATGGAGTAAATAAAAATTGACTGGTATAGAAATATATAGTTATTCAGTTCAACTCACGAATAATTCTCTATAGTGTCTAAGATACTTTTTAGTCGTGCTCTGATCTCGACTGACATCATGAGAACCTAGCGAATAAATAAGAATTGATAATATCAGGAGTATTTGATTGAGTTGAAATATTACGTAAATATAAATATCTATCTCTCTTGCTCTCGACGATATCGAATAAATTAAACGTTTATCATGATAATTTATCAGAATCTCATTATTATATATTATTATTGAGTGTAAACAACAGAAGCTGATGCAGTATGAATATGTGTGAAGAGTGTTTAGAATAATAATATATAATTTCTGGTTGGGGTTATTAATTAATGTTGGATTGATATATTTAATTATTATTTTTTGAGTGGAAACTTTTCTATTTAACTAAATATATGTATATCGAGATAATAAAAATAATCGATATAATTAATTAATGTATAACCTATATTTATCTGACTCTTATAGTGTCTATAATGGTAAAATATATATACTAACTTTAAACTCGGTAAACTACTCCTGGAGAGAAAGCACAAGCAGCATCTAATCATTTGTCACTCTATCATGCACTATTTTAGTGTCCTAGCGTAATTTAGTTATGCTCTGATTGTCTGCTTACCATTTCAATGTAATATATTCGTGTGCTCGTATATGGGAAATTATAATGAATTAAGGTCATATAATATTCATATATTAGGCTTGAGTTATACCTAAATTTTATTATTATGAAACTCTCGTTAATTATGGAGACAGTGAAACAAGTGTAAATATTTTGAAAAGCTACGCGTGACGTGTTCTTTCGAGGAAACAATTAGAAATATATTACATAAAAACGACTGTGTTGTTTCAATAGCATATAAATATCATCTATCTATAGACATGTAATTTAATACGATATAAACACTCTCTCCTCCCTATTTCCACATTATACTAGAAAAAATTGTGATATTTGTGTAATTCGTTTTGAAACGTCTAATGTATGCGGATGATTAGAGACAGAATTAAGTTGTTCATCCATATGATTGGTGGAGTTAAAGACGTCAATCTTCGTTATCTCACAAAAATCAGCCGATTGTACAGTTCTAACCCCGTGTTCATCAAAATAAAAATCAAAGCTCCTAGTCTCTTTAAGCAGCTGCATTGAAGGAGACCGCGAGTATGAGACTTATATATAAAAAAGTGCGTTTCCAGAAGCCCGACTGCAGCCCGGGCGGCACACAGGAGCGACAACACTAATGATTCTCCAATCTCTATTGTATTCCAATCTCTTATGCAAGAGTCGATACTCCACGATGTGTAGAAACAGCATGCGTATCCGCTTTATACGATAACAACTTGTGGAACGTTACTCGATACATGACTGTCAAAAATTGCTGTATATCTGTTTTTTCTATATAATATCACCATCTCAATTCTGGCGCGGACAATCCTCTTCCGAAACTAGAAATAAAAGTCACGTGTGGTACTGTGTGGCAGCTCCAGGCTGTACGTCAGAGAAATTACGTTTGCAATTTGACAAGTTTATATTACTCTCTTGTGTGTAAAATCTCACCATACGACTACTTTAAGATAGTCGGGAGAGAATGGCTGGATGCCAAAATTTTATATTTATCGATCTGATTATTACATATCCTTTAGTGAGTAATAAAAGGATGTATAATCTTTAAGTCAGAAAGCCTAAGGATGCATATCGTGAGATCATTATACATTTTCATCGTAAATAGGGATACTAAATTTGTTCAAACGTTTTCATAAAACAAAAACTCCGCAATGGGTGTAAGTCAGATGACGATTACGTCTCTTGGAGAATCCCGTGCATATCCGCAGAATAGGTTGGATGATTAAGAAGCATATTATAGAGATTCTTGATATTATACCCGATGATATAAGAAGCTCTGAATATTCTCTTTAAGAGGCAATTGATAGTTTTAAAAAGATGATATATTATTTATTCAAAATGGATACCGATCTCATTTTTTAACTTTTTAAAAAAATTTTTCGATGTCTTTATACCTGCCAAATCCCTCCAAAAATCCTTTCATTTAGTAGTACGTTTATCGATTTTCAACAACTCTAAACTTTTTTATAAACTAAAAACTTTTTAGTTTAGAGGTGTTTATATAATATAGCAGACGCTAGAGTAAAATTAAAAATATATAAATGTTATATATATACCTTGTTATAAGTGCTCGTTAATACAATTGCTTTAAGAATATAAACTTAATAATCTTTATTCATAATTATTTGAATATAATAAATTTATTATATTATTAAAGTACAGTTTAGTTATATACTCCTCAACAGTAATTTATATATAACTCGTTATTTATTTATATGGAGAACATTTTATACTATTTAAACAACACGGTATATTCACTCGCTCGACCACCGGCATTTACATTCGAACATTTACCACCAAAGAATAAATGACTAAAAAATATCTGTACGTGTAGAGGCTTTCATCTAATAATAACGCTATATTTTTTTGTATTAATAATAATGATTTTTAATTTATACACCTCGATTATACTTCAATGATACATTTCGATCGATTTTAATAATATTTTTTCATACCACTTTGGTTTACAAAACATATAACAATAACAACTATACACGCGATATAACCTCATAAATCTTCAATTCTATAGCATTTCTCTCTCTGCAACTCGTTGTTATGAAACACTCTCATTTTATCTCGAAATTCTATTATTCGAATTCTTACGTATTAAACTACCTCTGTGAGGTTAATTCGAACTTTCGAACTACTCAATACCTGGCAAAACACGAACTCGAGAATATTTGCGTATACATACGTTGTTCAAACAGTCTTAGATAAAAGTTCGCGTCGTTCCCACAAAGTATAGAGTAGTTATTTCATAACTGTTCCCTCTCGCAGCGTAACGTGTGTTAGGATCTTCGGCAAACTGACTCCGCCCGCGGTGCCACTCACACCCCTCGTATCACCCCATGCATAAGAGTATTGTTAGCAATTGCCAGGCTGATTCGGAGCTTTGGAGCTCGAGAGGATACAGTGCGCCGCATTTTCCACCGACTCACTCATTCTAGATATATTTTCCTGATTACTTAAGTTGGGCGGTGTAAAATACTCGTTCTTATTTATATCTTCAACGCTTCTGCTGAGCGAGCAGTTCTCGTAGATTCACAGTATAAAATATAGTGGCAACGTAAGAGTCCGTATCACGTGCTAGTGGTGCCTGTTTTGCGCATGTGAGAGGGGACGTGACTTGGGTGTCCCTGTATAATGTTATTTGTCAATCACATTTATCCTAATATCGTACAATATCTCTTTGTGTAGCATGCCGCTTATCCAAGGATAATTTTCGGCGCTTCTACGCGAGAACTAAGAAGACTCGGACCAACATGTACTAATATTATGAGAAATTTCGATCACAATTTACAAGTGTCAAACAGTATACCACATTTCATGCTATGTGCGTAGTTATACAATCCTAACTCTCTCGCGTTCACAGATAGAGGTCAATAATGTCTAAAACAAAATGTTTAAGTAGTTCACTGCCGAGTGAGTGTTATCATTAAATCGGAGCGTGGTGTGTTCTGTCTATCTTCACGTCGCGCGAACTGAAGCGTCCGCGGATATGACAGCCCGTGTTTTTGCTATAACTTAAAAATTACGAAGTTTAAATATTTACGGATTATGTTCTTGACAAATAAAATTACATTAACCAATCAGAGAACAGGGATAAGTAATTTTAGTACCGTTGAAACGGTCTGCCGTAAATGCGCTAACTCAGTCGGATCGTAGGCTGCAATTGTAAGCAAACTCTGCGTGTGGCTGACTGCTGCTAGTTATGTTTATTCATGTTGGTGCTATATGCTCTCTTGACTATGTGGAGTGCTGACATCATTGCGCAGCTGATATCTTAGTTCATAGTCCGGTTAAGGTATATAAAGTTTGGTAGTCTGGTACATAGAACTTCATATTAAAAGAGTTTAGGTTTTTGGCAAGTTGCGTGGTAGTTGCTGCTGCTTTGCTGTGCTAGTTGTCCTGCTGTCTAGCTCAGCCTGCGCTGCATAAGGTTCTGTATGGTAGTGATGATGATATAGACTATGATGTATTTATACTTCTGGCGAGGCATGCTCCAGCGTATTTGCATTAGAGTTATGTGAAGACTCATGGCGGAGGACGATCAGTTGTTCTAGCCTACTTGCGGTGCCAGATGCCTGCTTGTTTGTTTAGGCGATAGATTCGGCACTCTTAAAACTCGACTCGTAAACAGAAGGTTCTTTATCGGAATAGGCATACTGATGGTGTGAATCGTGATAAACGGCTCGTGTGCGCGCTGTACCTGGCATCGTGACATGGATTAGAAATGAACAGGGAACTTTATCTTGGGTAAAACACACATGCAAGAATAGTGGATCTCTCTGGAGGGTGTGTTTCAGCGTGAGAAAGCTTGTTCGTAAAAGTTATACCTCTAGTTCGTGGCGTGATCCAACTCGTACTGCGAGACTTACGCGAAGAGACACGGAAACATTATTTAACTACATGGTTTCTCGGAGTAGAGATTCAGTTTCCGAGCCTCTGCAGAGCCTCTATTCGATAAGTTAATATCTTCTTCAAAGGGTTTCCGGTTACATCCTTCGTAATACTGATAAAATATAACTCGTCGTTTCTCTTACTAGCAGCTATTTGTATATATTAAGTATAGTTTTCGATAGCTTCTCACAGAACAAACGCTATCTTATAATATAATCGTTTCGATCTCATGTAGCTCATGATCGGGTGGACTCAGATTGCATTTTTTTAAATATTATCATGTGATGTATAGGATGTATTTAAGGCTATATCTCCTATAGTATATATCAGCCTTTTTATAATAATAACATTGTGTTTATGTGTATGTTTAAGTTCCTCTAGTTTTAAATTATGCACATGTATAATTAATTAAAATTGTTTTAATTTCATTTGCGTCCTTTATAAATATAGTCTCTAAATCGCGAGTGCGGCTATTAACTAAAATGGATAGTAAGGATAATAATTTAATTTAAAGATTTAGATATGCAAATGAGAGGGCTAAAATCAATCTATGCGCCGTGCTCCTCTTCGTATATAATCAGTAGAACACTTGAATATATTAAGATTATTAGAATCTGTAGCATACGTTTCGGTATAATATTTTTTAAAACATGTATTATTTGTCGCTCAATGATTATATAACAAGTATTTCAGTTTCATAAAGTACAGTAAATAAATACATCATCAAGGAATTAATAATTTATATAACCTATAGATGACTTTATAATAAATTTAAGTGATCTAATTATTTTCCAAATTTAATTAATATGTATTATAACTCTATCACATTGCGGTATACATGTAGAATAATATATATTCGAGAGAGGTCATCTATATAGTCCTTACAAAGGATCAGAACATAGCTAGGAAAATTTATATAACGTCTCTATCTCTCAATCAGTGAAAAACTTAGACTTATTACTGAAACTAAGAAGCAGTAATTAAATGATCTCAAATAATTCTGTGAATAATAATATATACTATAAAATATAAAATGGAATTATTAAATTTTATAGCAACATTCCTATGTAATATATATATTCCTTGATATACTGTCAGACAAAGTCTCTAAGACATCTCCATTAGTTGGCGGATATTACTACGATAGTTTAAACAGAATATACTTTCATATTTAAAAGGAGTTAAAATTAGGCTGTAGTTTTTAAAAAGGGCCTGAAAACTATCTAGAAGATGTGCGATTTATGTGTGTAAATATATTAAAGCTTCCAAATATTGTAGGTTGAGTTGAATGTGAATGGTGAATTATTGTTTGTGTAATATAATTGAATTCTGAATTTATTTATATATAAGGTATGGTTCTGTGCGATGATGGTCCCGAAGTGATGTCTTCTAATTGCTCAAGATATTGGAGGATGGATTATATACTAAAGTTTTTTCGTTTTCCCTTAAAAATTTAGGTACTACCGTTAGAAATCTCTGTTGCTCGTGCTCGGATAACAACTCACGCTAGAAAAATAGTGGCGCCGAAAGTGCATTATGTTCTCATTGATAGTAATAGACAATTATCTCTTAATCAACAAAGTTAAATAAACCTTGATTAAATAATTTGATGGATTTAGCTAGACAACATTTATTCACATTTGTTGCTCTCGCATAATCGAAGACCTGATTCATATGGTTGATAGTTTGTAATTATTATTCTTATAAATATTCGTAATTTTAAAATTGAGAGGAAAAAAGCTCTATGCATATATCCCCTAAAAGAAACAGAGATGTTTCGTATTTGGGTGATGTTTCACTTGATACAAATGTTGTATCAATGAAAATATGTTCATTGAAAAGGGTACATTTAAATTATAACTAAATTGCATTTCAAAGTCAATGAAATATACGTTATAGCTATCTTGTAAGAGTGCATGATAAACGACGCAAAAAAAAATTAAAATATCAAAAGAAAGTTACAAAAATCAGTTTTATTATATTTATGGCACTAATAGGCAACGCGCGTCTTTTTGGTATAATCATAGTTAATTATTTAGGACCTGATATACCTCCCTTTAGAGACCAGGAGAAGATTCCGGTATTTTTTTTGGTGTTGGTTTCCCCTCGAAAGAAAAAAATTCGCTTGGGGAACGAAAAAAAAAACATTTATTGTTTTGCATATTCTGGTGTTAGTTTGTTGAAAAAGTAACTTTTAATTTTTCCGGCCCGGTAACAATTATCCTCGGCGACAGATAAAACTGATGAAAAATATAAATCTTCATGACGATGAGTCGAAATAGAACTAAGTGAGTGAGGCTCAATATATGATTAGAGTTTATGTGTTGCATTTGGGTGTGAATATAAGTGTGAGTATGACTATAAGAAATATTTGTAAAACCTTGACCCGATAAATTAAGTTTCTAATTTTTATTCGATAAACATTTATAAGTAAAAATTTACATCCGTTTTTGTATATTGAACATATCGTTGCTTGTCCCCACTCCTCGATGCCAAAATTATACTTCTTCTTTGTTTTATATAATTTTATTTCTTTATTTTTTTTTTTTAAAATGCTTTAAAAAAAAAGGAGTATTTCATTTCTGTTTGAAAAAAGTAGAAAGGTATCGTCAATGAATCTTTTATAATGAACTGGTCTAAAAGAGGGTGGGGGGACATTGGTCTGAATAACCCAAAGGCTTTTTCATAAATTGACTTTATAAGGTATGAATAGGCAAGGAGGTGGCACTAATGTGGAGAACCCATAGCTTTATAAGGAATCAGTTTGGTGGTATAATTTATTGTTAAAAAAGATAAAGTTAATCCTGGGTATCCTGGGTTCAGAAAAGTTTTAAATTCAGACCTGAGGAAGCCATGAAAGCTTAAGTTAATATTAGGAAAAATATCTTCCTTTAAAGAAATCAGTTTCATTCCTTTTTAAATAAGATAATTTGTTATATACATAGGGACTTTCAATGATGTTAAATTTGACCGTTACTTTAAAAATCATGTCCTAATTAATAGAGGTAACCAAGTTTTTAAAGGTGTAGGAATTTTTTATTATATTGTACTCATTGGTGGCAAAGGGGAGTCAAAAGATATATGGTACTAGGAATTTTTATGCTTATACTAGTAGTTATGAGGTAATTAAAGGCAGCTCAGGATGGGGCGGATTTAGGGATATTAATTTTATGTATCTTAGGGAGTCCATATAAAATGCCTGGGTATATATGTTTTAGTTCCCAATTCATTAATATAAATGTTTATCAATTTTATAGCTTTTTTTAACAATTTACGTAGGAAAATCGCAGTTTTTAATTTTCTTTCAGGTAAGTACAATAATTAATGGGTTCTTTATTCATAAATTGGGAATATTATTGGTTTGTGTGTCAGAAAATGATATCAAGTATATTTTATATAAATAAAATTTTGTATACTTAAAATTTTATTATTGTTTTATTTTTATAAATTTATTTCACCTGATGATGGAAATTACCATTTCCGAAACGTTGTGATTTCAAATAAAGTTTAATATTGTGGAGTGGCACCTAGTATGCTTTTTCCTATTTCATAAATATATTATATATATAATATATATTATATATATTTAATTATATATATATAATTATAATATATATTTACATTATATATAATATATAATATTAATATATATATTTATATATATATATTTTAATAATATATAATATATTAATATATATATTATATATATATACTAATATATATAATATTAATTTATTAAATATTATATTTATAATATTTATTATAGTCTCCTCCATTATATATTCTCTGCAGTTCTTGCAGAGAGATTACGAAGTAGTACAAAATAAAGACTTAGAATTGTTATTTTATCCCTCCCATATTTTGATTTTATAGACTTAAAATAAGGAATTCAGCAAATAGAAAACACATTTTCAATTATTTGTCTAATTATCAGGGATTAGCTAGAGTTTAAATTCTTCTAATTAAATTTACTCGTTGAATGCTGTTTCAGATTTCATATATATATATGATATATATAGTATATTTCACCCTACCCAGATAATTACGTATAAATATTTTTGTATTCTCATAAGAAAATATTACTAATCCCATACCTCAAAAATATATTAAAAGATATAGTTTATAGGTAATATATATATATATTACCCTAATAATTTTTATTAAATTAATAATTAGATTTATATATACGAAATAGACATGTAATATACCTATTATATATATATATATATATATTATATATAATATATTATATAATCTCAGTGGAGTAGTCGTCATAGGAGGCTCTGACTCCCAGAATACCCAATTATTTCCCTATATGATTTTTCCTTAATTTTTCCTAATATATAACCAAATGCTTTACAAATAGGCAAAATTATGTTCAGTTTTTATCCTTTTTTAATTGTGAATTTTGTCCATAAGCCAAGATCAGAGAGCGATTTGAGGCCAGAGATGCCTTGTTTCGCCGAATGAGCGAAAACGACGATGGAGTCAATGATTCATTGATCAGTTGTGGAATTACCAGAAAAATATGAGGGGATGAGGCTCGCCTTTTATGTCGTTAGCCTGAGAATGATTCTCTCTCTCTCTCTTCTCGCTAAAGCTTTTTCTCTCTTCTCTGTTTTTCTGTTTTCTTTTCATAACAATTCTCTTCTACATCTTCTATCATATCTTACTGCTTCTACATCAAAACACACAAACCACTACCACCACATAACAAACCTAAACAACACACCACACACACAACACACACCATATATATAGATATATATATATATTATAATAGTAATAATGAATATATATTGATTGATATTAATTCGATTAATTATATACAACTATATAGTTATTATTATATTATATATAAATTATTATTATTTATCTCAGTCCCGACAGACACTCAATCGTAACCTCGAATATTAAATTTCAATAATCTCACCTGAGTATATATAATACTTTAATACTTATATATATGGTCCTGCGATTTATGCGGAGTCTAATATCCCGTGTGCCCGCAGAATAGATATAATAATTCTTAATATTATATCTCAATGATTACTATATGGAGGGTGTGTGACGATAGGGTGGTAATTCCTTGGTTACTATTCGGTATGTGCACTTATATATAAATGTGACAAGTCTCGTTCGCATAGACTCACCAAAGGACAAGAAAATAATGAAGAGTAAAGGTGTGTAAGAGATGTTAGTAAATCTAAATCACGACGTAAAACAGGGAGGTGAGATGAGAATAATTTCTTTAAAACACTAAAAGTAAGTATAGTACAGGACATGTCACCTTAAACAGTAGTGTAACTGTGGTCATTTATTTGTTATTAGTGTTGACTATTTTTCTTGTTTATAGGAGTCTATATTATGTTTTAAGATGTATTTAAACAGCGAATATCTCATCCCCACCTCCCTGTTCTCTCTAGCTCGTGATTCAACACCTTACCTCGTACGTATACCCAGGTATATTATATCGTCTCTTTTGTATTTCACTATTTTTCTTGTTATTTAATAATGAGACTATAATACGAGTAGTATATAAGAATTCAACTTACCCCTTATAACAGATCAAAAGTCCTCTCTCATTCTCTATATATTATATAATAATAGTGTAATATTTTTGTATTATCTTAAAAACAGTACCTGGGGGGGAAAAAAAAGGAAATAAAACTAATCTACGTCAAAGTAGTAAATTGTAGATATTAATAGAATATATATAAAATATATTTCACCTTTGAAAATAAATAAGATAAATAAATAGTAGGTAATAATATATATATAATATATATATATATAATAAAAATATATAATATAATATTGTGGCATTAAAATATTATTATTATATATTGATTAAAGTAATTAATTTCACATGAATTTTTAAACCAATAAAAACTAAACTAATTCAGTTTACCAGAAAAGCTATTCAGGTATAGAATAGTAAAGACCGTATGATATATATTAAATATAGATATACTGATAAAAAAAAATAAAATATTTAGGTGTAATTAAATTATTCCTAGTTATAATTTATATACGTCGCCTGTTTATTCTAGGTATATTATAACTCAGATATAGTGTGGTATATTACGTGAGGTGATATAATAAATTTTAAATATAGAAAAATTTAATAGTGAATAATAACCATCAGATTTAGTTATAACCTATAAATATCGTCTAGTTTTAACAAACTCGAACTGTTTTCAGACCTCCTCAATGTCACACATAATCTACGTAATTTCCAATACCAGTATCATTGTTCTTTGAATCTATATATATATTTATTACTCTATATTCGGTATTGAAATTTTAATTTTTTCCAGTGTTCATTTTAAAATAGAATCTGGTACAAATATGATTTCACCAAGTATAAGATGAACCAAATTTTAGAAATAAGAATAAATAATATTTAGTATATATACTTATTATATATAGTTACGAATGCTACTATATATATTACATTTGATTATTTTCATCTAAAATATTTTCTAATTTCATATTAAAAATAGTTCCTACATTGAACAATAAATTTCATTCTGTGACAATAAAAATTATTTTACTTCATTTATTCTTGCATGAATTTTTTTATAAATATTATTAAATAATATTAATATAGCGATTTGTTTGTCAAATTACAAGGAATTTCAAACTACAGTATATGCAGTAAATAGAGTATATAGTATAAATTATATGTTGTAGTTGTTTTAAATTAAAGATTTTCCTAATAAAATGATAAATCTATATAACATCAGTGATGATATGATATATGAAAGGAAAAAATACTATTATAAATATA
>JABUQX010119413.1:47500-60474 GCA_015478945.1 Trachelipus rathkii | reverse complement strand
TCAAGTTGGGAGAGGCGCCGCGTACTCATGTTTAACAGTCGAGCAGGACGGGAGCCAAGGCCCAAGGGGAGAATAGCTCACATTCTACCCACCCGACCAGTTGCGAACCTGGACCCTCGTTTTGTTTGGCGAGTGCTCTAACACTGAGCTATCGGGCGGCTTTTATATTAAAATATATAAAAATGACATAAAAAAATTCAAAAAATATACACATACATACATATATATATATATATATATATATATATATTATTAGTAATTACTATCATTATTATTATTACCGACACTTTATTATTCACCATGTGGTACCACCTCACTACCATCAATTTTTCATTATCTTTAGCTTATTCCCGACACCATCAGGCGTAAATGACTATCATTTTTACTATCTTATTATCGCATCACTTGCCACCATCACTATCGATTACCGATTGTTAACATTAGCACCCTAATTCATCAGTGTAATTACTTATATTACATTTTTATTATTATTATCACTATTACTAGCATTATCATTACTTTTATTATTATTATTACTATCATCACCATTACCATTATTATTATTATTATTATGATTATTATATTATTATGTTATTAGTTATTATTATATTATTATTATTTTTCATTATTAATTATCACTATATTATTATTATCATTTTATCATTAATATCACTATTATTACTACTATTATATTATTTATTTATTATATATTCACTTAAAGTTAAAGTGATTATTTGTTCACTACATAATACTTCGCGCCTTAATAACACTATCAGCAATTAATAATAGTCACCAATTAAATAATGCAAACGTATTCCCTTATTCCTCCGCAACTCTCGACATTGGAAAAAAAAGGATGGAAAATGGTGCGATTCCCAGGCACCCTAGAATCATGTGAATAAAATACTTCATTTGCCTTGACTGCAACCGTTTATATTATATCAAGCATTTAACTACCAAATCATCGCCAGAAGTAGCTTCAATATCATATATATATATTAGTTAAGTATATAGAAAATATAATAGTGAGTATATATAATTATATATAGATTAATCTATATTATATATATAATATATATATATATATATATATATAGTGTAATATAAGTATATTCTTAACATGCTAAGTATGATTAATATATTATATAACATAATAATATATTATTAATAATAGCGATATTTGGCATGCCATTCATGACATGTATGTAGTGCGACGTATGTATGCATGTATTGTATGTAATTATATATATATGATATAATAGGTATATATTATTATGGTATATACTAATAAAAATGATATAGCTATTATAGTTAATATATATATATGTAATATGATATATTCATATATACATGTATTATACTATCCGGTATAGTGTATATTCTGTTTTCCTGGTGCTCCCAACCTAGAGACAATTGATAAAGGATGAGCAAGGGTAGTGTGCTCCTAAGAAACACCATCCTAGCATTAACCATTTGCTGTATGAGTGCGCATGTTTCTTTCAAAATGAAAGAAGTTATGAAAGATGGAGTAGTCTGAATGAATGGCTAGAAAACAAAGCGACTGATGGAAGATCGTCAATGAAAAGTGGAAAAACATTGGTGATATGAACAAAAAACCTAAGAACACCAATTATTAATAGAGTTTAAAGGTTGAAAGTTGATCGTTTACGAGGATACAGAGAGGATAGAGTGTTAAAGATAAAATAAGTTTAGAGAGAATCAATGCCATGGTGCCAAATTGTCGCTTCAGGGTTACTGCTTCTCAATATGTCATCATCTCTACAGGAAAAGATTCACCGCATTTCCAAGGGAGCGGGAAATTTTAAAAAAGTCAAAAAAAAGTTAAAACAAAATCATTAGTCGAGCGTTCCTTAAGGAAACCATACTGGTTATCTTAGATAAGATTAAAATATTTAAGATGTTTTCAAATCATTCCGTTAAGATGATATTCAAAAACTTTGAGGTAACGATAGTTAAAGAAAAAAAAGTGAGGTGTAACGATAGTTAAAGGGTTGAGAGATTTCCACTTTCTTCAGCAACCAGGTGATAAGTGAAAGTAAGGTTAGAAAAGCTCGAAGGAGGAGAGAGAAGGATGAGACGAAGCAGAGTAGAGAAGAGAGCGAGACATTGGAGAGATGAGAGAGAAGATGAGAGAGATAGAGTAGAGAGAGAGAGCTCGAGAAGGAGAGAGAGCAGAGAGAGAAGGATTAATAAATCTTAGAAGAAATAAAGTGAATGTGCTTAGAAATCAAACCAGTTGAGAAGGGAATAAACAACTCTAAAATCGTTGTGGGATCCGGAAATTATGTAAGCAAAGACGGTTTTTGGCGAAGGTTCGAGATTTACCAAAAGGTAAGAAAGTAATTTGCAGATGTTAGAAGAAACAAATGGAAGGAAAGAGGAAGAAGCAAAGTTGGAGTCGACAAATTTTCACAAAATGAAAGAAGAGCGTGAGGAAGATGAAGAACCTGAATGAATTTACTCTTTCTGCGAAGATAGTTTATAATATCACGAGAAATATAGTTGGTGCAATTTCGGAAATGTAAGAAGGACGAATTTATGAAATTTGAAGAGTAAGTTAAATTTTGAAGGCAGCAACCCTGCGAGGAATAGTACTAGAACAAGCAGAGTTAAGACAAGGTTTATTAGCTGTAGTCAAATGGAAATTAAATGGAATCATTCAACACATATTGATAAGGATTTTTAATCTATTTTTGTTTCGATACAAATTTACCTCGTTTCTCTTTTCTATATCAATATAATCTTTTAAAAAAAGAATACTTTTGTTATAAAATTAATTTCATCAATATGCAAATATTTATTTAGTCACACTATTTTATCCCATCGGATTACACCAAAATTTTTAAGATTGTTCTACAAGTTCTTGGAAAATTGAAAGTGTTCCATTACAAAAAATATTATATATACATATATATATATATATATATAATATATATCAATAGTATGTGTGAGAGAGTCGGTCCTAAGTGGGTTTGAACCCCTACCCTTGAGATGGTACTCCGAGTTGTACCATCTCAAGGGGGTTAAGGAGTTCAAACCCATCTCTAGGACCGATTTCGGAAAATATACAAATAATTGGATGCGTTTATTGCCACAAACCATCTTAATGAATGTATAGGTATATACTATATTACATATTATATATATATACTTATAAGTATATTATATATATATAGTATAATATTACTACTATATATATATATATATAGTATATAGTATATTATATATATATATAATATATATATATATAGTATTTTTAATTTATTTACTTTTAACCACGACAATCGGGGGAAAGGTTACTATTTTATGTTTTTTCCCGACCAGTGGGCCCATACAAAGTGGAAAGGTGTGCACAGTTATCAGGGTGATAGTAACCCCAGCCTCAGTCTGAACCAAGTCAAGATATCCCAGCCATCAGTGGGCATGGCTAGGCTCTGGACTCACAGACCCTACTGTGCGTAGAGGCTAATAGGAATTTTGTAAGTGTCTGTACTGGTAATAAAGGTTGGGTACCGGTGTATGTTGTTGGCTGATGGATGAGTTGAGGTGAGCGGTATTGCGATTAGTGTATTAAATACCACTATGCCGTAAAACCTGTAAGGAATTACAGAAAATCCTCGCCACTATATATATATATATATATATAGTATAGTATAGATATATAATATATACACTATATATAGTTATATCAAGTTATAATAGGATATATATACTAATATATATATTTAAGTATATATATATATATACTATATAATATATAATATTATATATATATTATAATATATAAAATATATATATAGATATAGTAGATATATATAATATATATATACTATAGATATATATATAGAACTATATATATAGTATATATATATATTATATATATATATTTACCGTATATATATATATAATGATTATATATATATATATCATATATAAAATATTAATTTGAGGTAGAGAGCATTAGAGGTAATTAGGTTTAATAGTAAATGTGAGTTATTATAGATAGTGCAGGCGGGAGGATATCGGATCACTTAATTTATTGCTAGTATAGTTTGCTTTTATATATATATAAGTTATATTGATAGTGGGAGTATATTATATATATATATATATATAGTATATATTATATATATTAATATATATAAATTTATTGCCCCTGCGGCTCCAGTTATTTGGGGGTTCAAGTCATATCCAGAAACCAGCACCTCACCGGCGAAGCCACAGTCCTTCAGGAGGAAACTGATGGAGTGTCAGTAGGGAGTGAAGTTGGGAGCATGCTTAGAAGAGAGCGAATTCGACTGTCTCAGCCTCTATTGGGCATCTTCGACAGAGTTTGGAGAGGTGGCATCTGGTAAGAGTTGAACCATGCTGTCTGTATTTCCGGAGGCCTGGGTGAGGTGCCCAGATCTCAATTTTGAAAGTGAAATTTTTATTTTCACTCTAAAAAGTTAGGGTTGTAGGCTTTCGAGGACTGGGAGTTTAAGCGTGATTTGGTGTGCGATTGTTTGAGGGTCATGTTGGTAAATTATGTTTGAATATGTTTTAAGAGAGACGTGTTGTTTGGAGGATGGGGAGATGGTTCAAAAGAGTTCACTGTAGTAGAGGACAGCGGAGGAGGGAGGAAGGAATGATAAACGATTGTATAACTGTGACCTTTGTAGGGTAGTTGTGGCATGGGTGGGTCAGAGTCGAGAGCCTTGGCATGGAATTGTTCGCTATCATATCAAATGATCCTGAATGGGGGTTAATTTTTCTGTTTCTTCGTGTAAACGTTGAATTGTAGTGGTTTCAGGAACGGCCTGTGATAGTTCGAAGCGGTAGCATTTTTTATGTCTTTGTATTTTGTATTATGTTGGCTGGATGAAGGTTTGAGGTATCAGATTGTTGTTCCATAGCCTTAATGTAGTTCTTGAGAATTGTTTATATGTTGTTGCCGGTGTGGCTAATCCATTGCTGAAGTTGTTTTGAGATAGAGTTCAGGTATATACTATATATATAATATATGATGTATATATTTAGTATATATATATATATATAATATAATATATAGATTATATTATAGTATATATAAATATATATATATATATATACTATTATATATATTCTATAGATTTTCTGTGTGATTAATTATAGTTTTAAACAAATTCATATGCAGCAACTGATCTTTTTTCAAAAGTAAATTTTATCAAAATTGAATTGAAAAATTAATTTTAACCATCATGTAATTTACTTCTTTTGTCGAATCTATACATTATGATCTCACTCAAATTACAGTCACACTTCTAAAGGAAAGAGATGAAACACGCCCATTTCACTCACATATACTATATATATATATAATATATATATATATATTATGTATATTATATACTACTGTATATATATATATATAGTATATAGTATATAGATATAAGGGAAGATAGTATAGTATATTATATATATATATTATTATATATTATTATATTGAGTTTTTACAAGCACTATCCGCAAAAGCGGGGTAGTTGTACGTGCAGCTTCCCTAATACATATTTCCTTCATCTTCGCCCTCAACCACCTCCTCCACCCCACTCTATCCTCTCGCCAACACCCTACCTTCTTCCACCCTCATCCCTCTCTCCGCCTAACATTTCCTTTATTCCCATCCATCACACTTCTTCTTGGTCGTGCCCCTTCCCTCCTTCCGAGATCCCCTCGCCTCCCAGAAAACTCTCCCTAACCAACCCTCTGCTCCTCCATTCTCTCCAGTGTCAAAACCATCTTAACATTCCCTACTCCGCTCTTCTCACAAAACCATTCTTCCAATCACACTTCTCTCTTATTACACCGTATTCCTAATGCCTCTCTCTATTTACTAACCACAAAAGCACGGCTCTCAACCCTTCCATTCTCGGAACACACTCAATTTCTTCTAGATGTGACCTAGCATTCAACCCCCTGTTTCACACGCCATAAGTACGCTTGGAACACAAATTTTTTTCAAAACATACTTATACTTGAGTTTATGTGAATAAATCCCCCCCTTTCATAATTCCTCAAACCACTCGAGATGCCTCTCATTCCTTCTCCTACTCTATGATGCGTATCTCTTCCTTTCATCCCCTCTTCCTTACCACAATCCATCCGATACAATATCTGAAAACCATTACTTCTTCCAGTACTACACCTCCTACCCTAATCTCTAACTCCATCCCCTCATCTGTTTCCTCCTCCTCAAACACTAACACTTTATTCTTACCTTGATTTATCTTAAGACCCTTTTGTCTACACACTCTCTCAAACTCCTTTCACCAAATCTACAACCCTTCTGAATCCTTCGCAACCAAGGTAGTATCATCCGCAAATAGTATTCATGTTCCACTTTTGCCATCTATCACCCCTATCCATCAATCCACCCCTCTCCCTCCCTCATCATTCCTGCTGCAAACACATCGTCCATAAATAAATTTGAAAACCACGGCGACTTACCAACATCCTTGCATCACCCTCTCTCCACTGCCAAACATCCACTCTCCCCTTCCTAATACTCTCACACACATTCTGCTATTCCTATAAAAGGCCCTAATACCTTTACGCCTAATACCCCCTACTCCATGTTTCCTGCGCGAGCACCCTCCATAGATTTCACCCCTCTTCGAGCTCTATTCATTATGCTTTGTCTCCAGAATCTAAAAAACACCATACACTTTCCTTTCCTTTCTAAACCTTTCTCCACAAGCATCTTCATTGTGAACTACTTGATCCAACATCCCCTTCCCATCCTAAATCTCTCCTGGTTGTTCTACCCCATTTCTCTCCTCCGTTAAATCACTCACCCTCTCAATTAGTATTTTCCCATACCTTTTTCCCTACGTACCTCAAAGACACGGATTCCTCTATAATTACGCACACTCATCCTATCCACCTTTCCCTTATACAGGGGAACCAAAACAACCATCCTCCCAATCCTATGGAAACCTCTTTTCCTTCTCCAACCATGAATTATTATAACCTGTTACAGCCATTGCCTCACACCCTCTGCCTGCCCATCTGTAACATTCCATACTCGATATCGATTCATCTTTTAGGTGAGGACTGATGGACTTGTCTATGTTTATTCACTTATAGTATAGAACCGGGCACCTAGAGTTAAATGGTGTGCGTATACCATTGTAGTTTTTCATGAATTCAATACAGGGCTTCCCGTCCTCTTCACCTCCATTTCACCTCTTGGAGAAACCTCATATCCTATACACACCCAATATCATTCAATAAATCCATCTAAAATATCCCCCCATCTTTTACCTCAACCCCATCTTTCCCTCCGTATCCATTCCCATCCACCTCCACTTAAACCCTCACACCATAACCCTACCATTTTACTTATCCTTAATTTATTTAACTTCTTTCCAAGAAAATATTGCTCCCCGTTTCCAAATTTTCTGTCACTTTTCTACACCATACATTATTTGCTATTCTCTTCGCCCTCTCCACCGCCACCTATTGCTATCCACCTCTAACCCTCCTAATATTCCTCACGCGCTTTCCATTTACCATATATCACCCAACACAATTCACATAGACCTCTGTTTCTTTTTCAACCAAAATCATTTCAACATCAACATTCATTCCACCATAAATCACCTTCCTTTCCTTCATTAAACTTACACCACATTTTTTAACTCGACAGATATCCTTCTGGCATTACTTACACAAATGTCTCTTATAATCCTCATTCCACTCCTCCTTCCAACATCCCTAATTTTCCAAAGCGTCACCTACTACACGATCCTACCACCCTAATCCATGCACACTTACCCCTCCTAAACTCGACAGATTTAACACAACATGTCTTCATCTTAAATATTTTCCACCTTAATGAGAACTATTCTATTTTCCTTACTTTTTTTCTCTTATCTCCTAACCGTTACCTTCGCCCCCCACCCTTAACCTAGCAACAGCCAAAATAGTGATACCCAGATAAGCCCCTACCTAACCTATGCCCCTATGAAATACATTTACATTAGTAAAGTCATGCCATCCATATCCTATCACTATTTATACAACACATAATCCAAGTGAACCGCCCTTCCCCCCCGTTAATCTCACTCTTCCTGTTATATTTATGGTTTTTTCACTTTTCTTTGAACCAAGTATTTCCAACTATCAATCTTGGCATCACACAAACTACTAACAGAACTATTCTCCAATTAAACATTCCATTCCCCTCCCACAAAAATGGACCATAATAATTCTACCCCAATTCTACTCTATATCCCACTCACTAGTTAACAATTTTCAAAATCTACCTATAAACAATATTTAAATTCAATTAAACCCACGAAACATTTCACCAAACAATTCATATCAACAACACTCCAAAATCTTTGCTCTCATCCTCCATCCACTCGACCACATTTACTAGTGGCAACAGCGACATAATAAAGAAACCCACATTTCCCCCCCAATTTTCACTTTAACCCCCCACATTATTCTCGAATTCACCTATTTGCACACTTCTACCTTATCCCCACACTTCTTTCCTTACAATACTATTCACATACCCACTATCACCTCAGCCCATACACTTCATACTAAACATTCACCACGAAATCACATACCTTAAATTTCCAAGAACCAATCTACTATCTATCCATATTCAGCTTAATGTTTTACATAGAACAACAACACTAGCACATCCAACCTTTATTCTTCTAAAAAAAATCGAACAAAAAAATTATAACCCCATATAACTATTCACCTTTATCAGGAATCACTACATTATATCCCTCATCACAATTCAACAAACCCACTATAATCTACTCTCTTTTGGCCCATCCTATCTCTTTTACTCAACCCTCAGACTCTCTATAAATTCCTGAACCCTCTTAATCTACCAGCTTACTATCTTCTATCTCACACAATATGAAAAGATTAGGCTGCACGCTTACCGGGATCCCACAACCTGAGGCACTTCCCAATACCTCAAGCTCCAAACCCCGTCAAACAAACACACCCTAAAATACCCTAAAATTATATAAAAAATATTAATAAATCTTAACTTAATGTTTTTGTTTACGAATTTTATAAATACAATAGTTGAAGAAACTTCTCTTCTTCTCAAAGGTCGATATTGATTACGATGTATACGTTCCACCTGGTAAGTCTACTTCCTTTCCGTAAATAGGATTCATTGGTGCAAATACTATTCCTAGATAAAATCAGGAGAAGGAATCACATATATATAAATACTACTATTCTGTCTGATAAACTACTTCATTAGAGTATACCATTTATACTTTTATCTACACTTAAATCTTTCTTACTGATATATTTTCCTTGATGGAATACCCTCTTACTATCTTAAAGACACTCTTCCCAATCACAGAGGTCTCAGTTTTCTATTAATCTACCCTGATGTTGATTTTACTTCCTGACACAAGTATCTAATTTCAAATGAAATACTAATATCATTCTAATAAGTGCCCTTTTATAAACCTTTGATGTTGGTCTTTTATCAAGGTTAAGAACAAGTATAGGAAAAAACCTCAGAAGAAATTATATACACATGAATGATAAAAAATATTCACGGGACAAACACTATGCATACCTATTTAATATTAATTAGCTTACTAATTACCCATGTTGCCAAGATGCAAACATGAAATCTTGAGGATCCATTTGAAAAAATAAGAATATATATAAACTATAAAATAAAATAAATACTAATAATAATAAAATATAAATAAATAAAATAAATAAATATTAGAATATATATAATATATATAAAATAAATATTATAAAAATAATAATAATATAAAATAAAATATATATATATATATATTTATTTCCTTTTGGTGCTAAGGTATAGGTAATCCCTTCATTAAACTCAATGGTTCTTAAAAAACTAAATATGCTACCAAAAATTTGCACCTTGATTTGAATAAAAGTAGATCTCGCGCTCTGATAATAATCAGCTTCGACAATTTCTTTCTACGTAGAAGACAGATCTCAAAGAAAATATACCTAATCGTCACATCGCTTTAACCTCTTTTTTTTCCAAAATTTTCGAAAATTTAGTCTTACGAGAAGATTTGAAATCTAGAATCTTTCAATATATCCCAAATCGTCAGTAAAAATCTATTCCGATCAAGGTAGATGATTCGAAACTGGATAACACGAAAAATGGCAATGATTCAACTTTTGACTGAACCATCGCTGATAAGACGCTAGATATATCGCAAGCTTCGATCGCAGTCTGGAGTACAACTTTAATATTTTAAACTTACCTTCTCTTTCGATTATCTTATTGTTTGCGCTGTCATCATCTCTCTTTTTTCTCTTACTGTCGCTGTATATAACAACCAGGGCTGCGGAGTCAGTCGGTAAATTTTTTGACAGTTCTGACTCCGTCATTTTAAAGTTAAATGCTCCGGTTTCATCACTTTGAAATTGTTCGGCTCCGGCTCCGGCTCCGACTCCGGCTCCGGCCCGGCTCCGGCTCCGGCTCCGGCTCCGGCTCTTAGTTATAAATTGCAATCTCCAATTTCACACAATGAATTATTAATTCTCAAAATTAAAAAATTTTCATTATATTGCTAAAAGAAATTGGTTGTTAGTGACACCTTTACTTTGACTTACAATTAAAAATTTGAAATATATTTTATAGAATTTTTTTATGGAATAAAATAAATTGTAATTTATTTTCTTTCTAACTTTTAAAATAATTCCTATTTAAAGTATATCAACATATGTAATATAATTTTATTCAAGAACAGTTTTCTTAAAAATAAAACTCCTTAAGAAAAATTTTCCTTTAACGATCTTATATTCGATCTTAATATTTTGAAATCCGAAAATAAGAGCTCAACGCTCACTTGAGTGGGAGGCACAAGCAAGCAAACTATATGTAAAACATCTTTTACTAAATTTTAGGATAATAAGGGATTTCCTCCATAACTGTTAGCATTGATTTCCGGTCGATTTTCGTTACGATATATAATGCCTTATGGAAATCCACTTTGTATTTTTCCAGAGTATTTTTGGGTTGAAGATCTTTTAATGGCTGATTGTAATTTTTCATCCGTTTTTTCTACTTACTGCAATTAGTCCTATTGCCTATTAATATTGACTTTTTAATCTTCACCTCACAAGATACACAAAAGAATGCAATGCTAGAATGTTAGATCCCATTTTTACTTCTATTATATAGCAAGAATCAGGTATGAATTTTGTTCTAGTTTTTGCTTATACTTTATAAGTATATTTGGAATCTACCGCTCTGAGGAAGATTTCTGAACTGTGGATCAACATATTTTTGTTTTACAGTTAACATTCTTTTCTTTTTTCCTACTTCATGTAAATTTTTTATGTATTTGCTTAAATGAAAACTTCAATTTTAATACATTTTATTAGATACTTCCATTCTCTATAAAAATTTCCAGCAGTCAAGTCCTTTTTTGGAATTTCCTTTGTTGTAAGAAAAGAATATTTTAATTATTCCAGGAGGGTTCAATTTGCTCATATTGACTGTTGGGGAGAGAAACTTTAGGTGTATCTCACATTTCCAGCTTGAAGCTCTAAAAGTTTCATTAATTTTGAGGCACGTGTTACTTATGTTATTTGTGTGGACGCCATGTTTATAAGATGTATACTACTAAATGTAAATACACTACTTTGTCTGAACTCCTCACCTCTTACTTACAATCAATATTAACGCTATCGGAGCATAATCTTTTTATACTTTTATTATGTTTGTTCGGGAAATCTAGTATCACATCACATTGACCAGTTCCTCAAGTTCTTGCTCAATATTTAATTTTCAAACGTACTAATCATATTTGAAGCGTTATTAATAACTATACTTATTACTTTGCTCTTATTGAATTTGATTTTTTTCCAAACATGAACAACAAATAATTTCGACCAACCCCGGACCCGTCCCCGGCTCTGTCTCCGGCTCCGGCTCCGGCTCCAGAGCTCCGGCTCACAAACCCTAAAAAAAATTACGGACTCCGGTTCCGCAAAGCTACTTCGGTAAGCAAACAAAGAATAATATTAGTAGGAGAACCACCAATTCATCCGTCAGAATCTATCAATTTTGGTATTTCCCAGTGTCCTGTTCAATCCATAACACATTTCTTACTTTTTATTAATGACTTTCTTTCTGAAATTTCTTTTCTTATTCACTCCTTTGCCGATAGCTCTACCCTTCATTAATCCTTTCACTTTGGAAAAAGTCCTACGCTAATTCAAATTTCCGATATATATATAATATATATATATATAGAAATAGAACTCATCACATATGAAAAATCATAAGAATAATAAATAAATATAGATGAAGAGAATAAGAAAATAATAAAATATAGGTATATATATATATATAGAATATAAATTATAAATAAAATGAAATATAATATAAAAAATATAAAAAAAGAAATAATAATAAAATATATAATAATATATATAATATAATATTAATATACTGTAAATATATAAATATATATATATATATAGAAAAAATAAAAAATAATATATATATATATAAAACAATATATATATATATATATATTTAGAATATATATATAATAAAAGAACTCAACTTTCATAATAATTAAAAATATAAATAATAATTATATATATATATATATATATACTGCGCTGAGATAACTACTGGTTGTTTTGAATCCCTCTCAAACTCAATTCATTCATCTATCTTACAGACAATATTTTTGCAATCTGAAGAACAATTGCATCTCTAATGGAACACTCAATAGAGGGATTCCCTTTTTCTAAGAAGTTAGGTATTTTGAGTTGCTTTGAAAATTTCTGCCCACTAACACAATTATTTACTCTTTATATGGCTTTGTTTGACCTCGTATAAGGTATGTATTGCATATTTGGTGAAGCTCAACTTACACAGTTCTTCTTTTTAGGGTGGTGTCTGGAACTTTTCGCATTAATAATTCTACCAA
>JABUQX010119413.1:37500-42500 GCA_015478945.1 Trachelipus rathkii | reverse complement strand
GTAAGCCGGAAGTGAAACCGGATGGGTAGAGAAGAGATATTGACCTTGATATAATGGAGTAGGAGTTAGCGTTGGTGGGGAATTATATAGTATACGTGAATTTATATCGTACTGCTCGTGCCAAGCCGTAACGAAAAAAAGACGTGTCGTTTTTTTTTTCGAAACAATAAAAATTAATAAAATTTAATAAATAAATTATAAATAAATTAAAAATTAATTAGTGTGAACATTAATTAAAACTAAATAATTTTAACGAATAAGATAAAAATAAATAAATTGAGATTAATATAAAAATAGAATAAATTTAATAAAAAAAAAAAAATTAATAAAAAATATAAACGAGAGAATAATATATATATACTTTATAATATATATATTATTATAATATATATATATAGTAGGTAATATATATAATATATATATAGGTTATATAACTATATATATATATATAATATATATAGACAAACTATATATATCATATATATATATATAGTAGCTTATATATAGCGTGATATATATGAATATATATAGATATATAATATAGTATATAATATATATATATATATACTATATTAATATTAGTATATATATATACTTACATGTTTAGGAGAGTACGTCACATACAAAAGTAGAATGCACACGCACACGCACCACGCAACTACGCACACGCAGCACGCACACGTGACACGCACCACGCCACACGCACAGGGCACACGCACAACGCGACACGCACACGCACACGAACACGCCACAACGCACACGCTTTACGCTCTTCCGCACACGCACACGCACATAGTATTGAGTAAAGGATAGCTGGAAACCGCTGAAAAATCCTGGGAATTATGGAGACTGGAAAAATTGGATTTCTGAAGCGAAAGCTGAAAAAGTAGGAAGAGGCCGGATTACTGGAACTTGGAAAATGGAAATAATGGGGATGTCCTGAGTGGAGAAGCTGGAGAAATGGTTGAAGGATTCCTGTGGGGTAAGATAAACTAAGGTATTAATCAAATTCAGAACAATATATTTGTTAAAAATGCAGTTGAGTAAATAAAGATGAAATAGAGAGCGATAAGCTAGAGATGAACATAAAAAAAATCAGATATGAAAAGGGTAATAAATATAGAAGATGAAGATAGACAAAAAAGAAGGAGGCGGTTGAAGTTGTAAGGAGACGTTGTATATAAGAAAGAGACAATAAGAAAAAAATAGAAAAGATAGAAATATAGAAAAAAGAAAAAAGAGAGAATTAAAAATATATATATATATACCTATTTGAATTCTTGAGAGTTGGTAACTTATTAAATAGTTCTTATTGTAACAGTTTTTATAAATGTAAAAATGTCAATAGAACTAGAGGCAAGAACGCGCTAAGGAGGCAAGGCGTAGAGGCTCTGCGGTGGAGAGCATTATACTGGAGCCTCGTGAGAGGCACTGGCTTTGGTGGGAGCCTCTTTAAGCCTCTCCAAGCCTCCTACGTGAGACATGCGCGGAGCGCCGAGGAAAGCGTCCTCACGCCCCTCCCCATCTATGATCTAATGATTCAAGTCATATTTTGTATAACCATAACACAAAACTCATTTAATTTTGGTGAAGAGTGGGGGTGTATATTGTTATTAACAGTTTGTCTGTGTTACTCAAACATTTAGCGCTGGTTTCATATTTATAAGTTGAGGAATTGTGTTTTTACCTACCCTAAACCTTGTTTAAATCAGTAAATCTAACCAACCTACCCCCTCCCTTCCTCCCTACCCCATTCTCTGGACTATTTTTACCATTATCATACGCAATATTTAACAAATTTTATCATAGCCTGAACTAGGATGATTACTGTAATCAATGAATTATATGCTAGCGTAAGAAAGTTTTCATTCAATAATGCTAACGTGTTCATAATCAGACACTAAGCAGTATAATGTACAACGACAAACCTAACACGTCCTACTCAGACCTTTTTCAATACATATCATGGATATTTTTACATTTAACATTAGTCAATTTAACAAAATATTATCCATAACCTTGTTTTTAATATCATACTGACAATGATTTATTATTCTTTAACGTGATTTCAATAGTTTATTTTCATCTTCAATTAAAGCAAAACATAGCATCACTTTCTTGATACTTACGTTAATTTAAACGTACACTCACATATACCTAACATTACATCTTAATTAACAGGATATAAAACAGTTAAACATTTAACAAGTTCCATACTTGTACTTATACATATAATACTATGTATATAAGTAAACTAAACATTGTGAGAGGCGACTTAAGAATATGCGTTAATATACTTATGCTTTTATTAACCATCATTTTTTTAATCATATTCACTTATGAATATTTTACTATATAACTTATAATAACATTTAAAACAAAAAATTTATTTAAACCAACATTATGTAAGTATCATACTGATCATAATGAATATATGACTTAAACGAACATTAAAGTTTTTCACATTCAAAATAAAGCAAATACATAAGAGCTTAAATCAACTGTGAAAACGGTGAATACAATGTACAACACGCTAAGATACCTATAACATTAACCTTTATACAAGATTATAATGGCAAAGTACAACATTAACTATATAATATAAGTTTCTACATTCTTAACAACAAGGAAAGTTAACTACACGCTGTGACATTACTCAAGAATCTTAGTTAATAGCCTGACGTATACAGCGAGACTTAGATTGTGTAGCCACATTCATCGCTGCTCATTATCTCTTCTCAGCTTGGATACATATATAAGAGCTCAACAGTGATAAACAAACAATTATACAAACCTGAAAGGAAGAGAGCACGGTGAGAGAATGATCGAATGAGGGACTGGAACACAAGAACGGAGAAGATACGAGCTATTAGACGCGAAGCCAAAGATTTCACATCAGATAGGAAAGCTAACATATCAACCCTAACATAAGTAATATAATGAATTTGTATAGAGATTTATATATATCCTTATGCATGAAATAATACGCTAACATTAACAAAGTTCCATACTTAACAACAGGTAAGTAACTACCGTTGTATACAAAAAACGTGGACCTATTCACACGTTTCAAAACATATCGTCTAACATATCATTTACTATTTTCGGCTATTTAACATGGTCGATATTTGCCATAACTCAGTGTTTAATTATCTTACTAGATGTGTATTACGATAGACGAATATATCTTGTGACCGCAATGGAAGGTAGGATGAGGAGAGGTCGTAGCAAAAGAGTTTTTTTGGTGAGAGATGAGAGAGAGAAGAAAGACGGAGAGAGAGGAGCTGAGATGAAGGAGAGAGCGCCCAGAGCATCACTATTAATCATAATGATATCAGAGCAATATATACAACATCTTCACACTTGTCTTTGTCTTAAAATTATACTGAACACCTAAAAAAGAGCTTGACCAGACTTGAATAGTCTAGAGCGAATTGACATTGTACATGTAAAATAGAGTGGAACACATAGAAGTATTGCGACTAAGTCTAAATCCACTATGATAAAAAAAAGTAAAAAAAAACAAAAAGCAAAAAAAAATAAGAACTGAAAAACTCCAACAATGAGCGAAGTCTGCTATGAATAGCACAGCTAAATATTCTCACATCGATTAAACAATAAGTGTTATATAGCGACTGTGTTTGTTTATTTTATTTTTAATTTCATTTCTTTAAATCTATTTTGTTTTTTTTGTAATAAAAAACTGTTACACTGTTATTCTTAATTGTATATCTATCTTAGCCATTAAGCATCTTGATAAAATATCTTTTATGAATTGTTAAAATAAACTATTCTTTTATTTTATATCCTCCTTACATGTTAAATAATCTTTTGCGTGATATGGGTATGCAAATCACTTATAATTAATAAATTAATATATACTATTTACATTATAGCAACAACTATTTTACATCTGTTTTATTAATATAATAAACTACATAATTGAGAGTCATTAGAATATTGTTATTGATTTCTTTTATTAAAACTTTAACACAATTTATTATAGGTCTTAACAATACAATTATATTGAAGCATCTATTTTATATTTATATCATTTTTAATTAATCATTGAAATTAACTTACGCTTTTAATTTTCTAAAGTTAAATATATAAACGCATAAATTTAAAAATTGTTTTTATACTAATACTCCCACTAAAACAGTTAAATCAGGGTGATTCAATAGTAAATTATCTTAATAACTTTAATCCTCCACTATTACCATCTGCTGAATGATATTATAGTGAATCTATTGATCTTGATATTAGATATTCTATTTTAGATATCAAGGTGCATTATATTTTAGAATTAATAACTAAAACAAAAACTTTTATTAATTCTTTATTTTATGTTTATTTTACTTTATAAAAAATAATATTTGATATATTATTTTACATTACCCTTAAAGCTATATAAGATATTAAATATCAAGTAAGAGATCAGTTATAATTATGATATAGACAACCATGACGAGTCCTAGCCCTCTCTCTCGCTACCTCCATGTCGTAATGTGTGTCACAGCATGGTAGGCGACGTCTACCACTTGATATACTAATTGATTCTAACGTCATATTTTTTATATTTAAAATAATGTTATATGAGGTTTTATCATGGACCTCAGTAGAGAAGGCGTAAGTAATAACAGATTATAAATTCAGTTAAAGCAGAATGATCAGATAAAAGCATGATTTTTAATATCAGTAAAGCGAGTATATAATCTAGTTAAATAATCATAGTATAAAATCTAATAATCTATGCCCCTCACAGCCGACCCTTCCTACCCTTCCTAATTGAGATCTATATATTGACTAATTGTAATCTATTGATCTATTGAGCGTGATTGATTCATATATGATATATCATAGTCATATTTCTTTATTATATAATGGTATGTTTTTAATAATATTCACCATTAAAGCATGATATAAGAATCAGTAAATCATTCAATCATAACCACCTACCGAACTACTCACCCTACCCTTACCCAATTTATACGTATCTA
>JABUQX010119413.1:25000-27500 GCA_015478945.1 Trachelipus rathkii | reverse complement strand
TAAATTGGGCTTGTGAGTTGCCAAGAGGGTTTTTTGTTAGTAGCGAATAGGTGTTATTATCGGACAACAACTCATTGCATTTATTTATATAGTCTATATTATTAAGTACCACTAGGTTATTGCCTTTATCCGAGCGAGTTACTGTTATATGCTTATTTTTTGTGATAGATGACAGTGCTTTATAAAATAATAACGGAAACTTACGGTCATTTAATGTATTCTTGATGTTCGCCAGCAGAAAACCTTTAAGTAAATCCTTGTTGCACGTGATGTCTTTATCTGTATTTTTCCATCTTTCAAAGTTAAACATAAATTGATTTATCGGATCCTCTTGCTCTAGGGCAAACGAGAGTCCGTAGCCTAAAAGGATACTTTCATATTTGTTTAAAACATAATTTGAGTTGTTGATTATTTTTTCTGGGGTTGAATTCTTCGTCCATGCACTGTCATCGAATATTTTTTCAAACTTTCTATTTAATACAGCTATTTTTCTGTCTATTATCAACTTTTTTCTGTTATGTGCTAGGTTAAGTACTTCTGTAAATTGTTGAAGTGAGTTTGGGTAACTTGCGTACCATTGTTGTTGGAAATTTTTAAATTTTTCGTGACACTTTTTGAAAGCCAATTTTATTTCAACTTTAATCTGTCTAATCTTGTTGATAAGTATATGTTTGTAAATATTAGGAAAGGGTTCATTGTTGTTCGTTTTTAATTGTTTAGGTATCAAAGTTTTTGGAGTCACTAGATTGTTGAGGCACTTTCTGATGAATCTTAACTGTTCTTTTTTTATATTTGCATTCACCATCTGTTTACTATATATTAAATATTTTCTTCGTGTGTGAAAGTTTAAATTATTTAAGTTGTTACCGGGCATATACATATTTATTTGTAAATATAGCTGTAATCGCTATTAGATATATTTATATATTCAATTTGCCCTTGAGTTTATCAACACACGAGATTTAATTTTTATTGATAATACATATTAAAACAAGATAAAAAACATAATTATAATACGAGCTTTCATTCCTAATTTTTTAAATGGGACCTTCTTCAAGTATGATTTCTTTACCAAATCTGAAAATTCTTTGATGTTAGTTTTCTAAAATTTTAATTTTGGTTGGTTATTTTTTTGTTCAATTTTTTATAGTATTGTGTCGAACTCATCAATGAATTTTGGATATAATCTAATTTTATTTCGCCTTCCTGTGTTATCCTTCCTATGTTAATGCTATGATTTGCGGTTGTTCTGTGGGTAGTAAGAGCCGAATTTCTATTGTTCTCTACTAAGTCATTACGATGTTGCTGGGTTCTTCTCTCATGGCACAAAAACACAAATCTACAGTACACAATATACAGAAAACCCACTTCTAACCCCAATTATACACACTGGTTCTCTTCACATACACGTAACACAAAAATAGGTATCCTTTCCTCTCTATTTCTTCGCGCACTTCGTATATGCTCTCCACCCTTTCTAAAAAAAGAAATTAACTTCTTATATTCCAACTTCAAAAAACTGGCTTGATAATAATAATAAAGCCCTCAACAAAGCAAAAAGAAAATATTATCACCCAGAAACAAAAAATGACACATCTCAAAAATCTTACCTCCCCCTTCCCCAAACACACCTTATAAACATAAAAAAACATCTTACCAAACAACATTACCATCACATCATCTGATACTCTACCATTAAAAAAGATTTTCCTACCACACAGAAACATAGAAAAAAACAACACTCAATGCATTTACACGGTCCCGTGCAACAATTGCGATCTAATTTACGTTGGTGAAACTAACGATTTTGATAGAAGAACCAAGCAACATCGTAATGACTTAGTAGAGAACAATAGAAATTCGGCTCTTACTGCCCATAGACAACCGCAAATCATAGCATTAACATAGGAAGGATAACACCGTTGATATATATATAAAAAGATCAACAAAAGAAAAATACCTTCTAAGGTGGGAAAAAGGCAAAATTTTAATAAACAGGAAGGCGAAATAAAATTAGATTATATCCAAAATTCATTGATGAGTTCGACACAATACTATAAAAAATTGAACAAAAAAATAACCAACCAAAATTAAAATTTTAGAAAACTAACATCAAAGAATTTTCAGATTTGGTAAAGAAATCATACTTGAAGAAGGTTCCATTTAAAAAATTAGGAACGAAAGCTCGTATTATAATTATGTTTTTATCTTGTTTTAATATGTGTAATTATCAATAAAAATTTAAAATAAATCTCGTGTGTTGATAAACTCAAGGGCAAATTGAATATATAAATATATCTAATAGCGATTACAGCTATATTTACAAATAAATATATATATATAAATATATATATATATATAAATATATATATATATATATATATATATATATATATATATATATATATATATATATATATATATATATATATATATATATATATATATATATGGCTATATATAACTCTATATAAATATATATATATATATATATATATAT
>JABUQX010119413.1:17500-22500 GCA_015478945.1 Trachelipus rathkii | reverse complement strand
AATGGTTATTTTTGGATATTCTCAAATATATATATATATATATATATATAACTATGTATATATATATATATAATAATAATATATATATATATATATATATATATATATAATATATAATATATATATATATATCCATGAAAAATTCGTTGACTGCTTCAATGGTTTATTTAGATTCAATGATTTCAATAACATTACATCAGTTCCATAATAATGAGATAATTTCATTTCAGACATTTCTCCCATATATATATATATATATATATATATATATATATATATCCTTATATATATATATATATATATATATAATATATATATATATATATATATATATATATATATATATAAATATATATATATATATATATATATATATATATATATATATATATATATATATATATATATATATATATATATATATAATAATAATAATAATATAATATAATAATGTAATAATAATAATAATAATATATGTAATAGTAATAATAATAATGTGTAATAATATAATGTAATAATAATATAATAATAATATCTAATATTATAATAATATAATGTAATAATAATAATAATATGTGTAATAATATAATAATAACAATAACAATATGTAGTAATAATATGTAATAATATGTATGTATATAATAATAATAATAATAATAATAATAATAATATATATAATATGTATATATGCTAATAATAATAATACGTATATATATTAATATTTTTATATATAAAATGCTCATTTCATATATATATATATATATATATATGTAATAATATATATATCTTCTCTATATATATATATATATGTATATATATATTTATATATAGTGTAATAATAATAATACATATATATATATATAATAATATAATAATAATAATAATATATGTATATGTATATATGTATATATGTATATATGTAAATATATATATATAACAACCCATAGCCAACATGTACATATGTATATATATATATATATGCTTGCTGCTATATATATAGCATATATATGCTAACCAACATAACATATATGCTCTCTCTTTATATATATATATATAATATATATGCTCATATATATATATATAGCTGGATTCATTACTGTCACAAATAGGGAAACCTACTCAAACTAAGGGACAAGGGGACAATATTCCCCATTTTCTGAGGGGTTGGGATTGACCGCCTGGCGTCAAGAATCTTAATCATTTTGACTACATATTAAGTTCAATTTTAGAGTGTGTGGTCTACTTAAAAGCGAAACCAAAATATTTGCTTAATAAATAGAATTTTAATGGGTGTTGTGAATACTTTCCGGTGTAAGTAGTGAGTGCTGCAATAGACGCCTTTAACAACAGACAAAAACTTGTGTTAAAAGAAAGGCGGCCATTTTGAACGACTGTTGTATTTTTGTATTAATAATAGTTGTTCACTATATCATATAAATTTTTAAATTGAAGTGTTTATTTGTTTTTTTTGGCTCTGCTCTTAGTGTGCAACAGTGTTATTTCTAATACTTGGTATATATATATATATATATATATATATATATATATATATATATATATATATATATATATATATATATATATATATATATATATATATATATATATATATATATATAGTAATTGTGGAGAATTCGAGGCTCTGAATCATGTCATTATTGTAATAAAACAATAAATATTTAAAGTGCAAAATTGATATAAAAAAATTGATATAAAAATTGATATAAAAAAGTTTTTTTTTTGTTTTTTTTACCGATTTTCGTACATTTTATGTATATATTTTAAAGAAAATTTAAAAAACTTACGCTCCGATAATTTCAAAATGGCTATTTTGGCGTTTTCATAGGGATAAAACGCTATCGATGTATTTTTCCGATTATTGATATATCGATTTCATTAATATTTTTTCGATAATCGATAATTTTTTACGAATATCAACGAATCGATTATGTAGGCAAACTACGTAAATAAATAAAAAGAAATTTAAATAATTTTTGTTTTTGTTTTTTACAAACGATAGAATAATAAAAAGAAAATAATAACGGTACGAAATTATATATCGTATATATGTATATATATATATATATATATATATATATATATATATATATATATATATATATATATATATATATATATATATATATATATATATATATATATATACTATACATATATATCACATATATATATATATATAATAATATATGTATATATAATATATATATATATATATATAATATATATATAATAATATATATATATATATATATACAAGTTTAACAATAATCAAAATAATAACCATAGCATAAATAATTATATATATCAATATATATATAATATGTAATATATATATATATGTAATAATAACAACAACAATAATATATATAAATAAATATATATATATATATATATATATATATATATATATATATATATATATATATATATATATATAACGAAAACTCTTTAACTGCAATACGTCCTTATTTATTTGAAGGAAAAATTTAATTTTTCACGTCCTTTTGAATAAAGCTATGTTTATTTATGTGTATTATATGCATAAGATTGACTCAAAGCCTGACATAGGCCTACCAGAATTTTTAAATAATTATTTTAATTATATATAGGTTAAGTATACACATAGTAAATCTGTGTGCACTTAACAAATCTTATCATAACCTGAACTAGGAGGAACCTAAACGAATCGAAAGAGCCTAACCTATGTGGATAGTCAATGCCGTTGCCCTAAACAAAACTAGATGGATCTACGTTAAACAAACTAAACCTTACCTAGATGGTTTTGACTGCCGTTATATTATATATATATATATATATATATATATATATATATATATATATATATATATATATATATATATATATATATATATAAAACATTAATTATATATATATATATATATATATTTGCGTGGTGTTATTATATTAATATTTTAATTTTATTATCGTATCATACTTAAAAAAAAATGTTATTGCACATTTTGTTAACTTTTTTTTAAAAATTACACAGGCCTGCGACCAAAATGTTCCTGGGGGTTTTATAGGTGGTTGTTAATGAAATTTGTCTCCTAAATCCAAATCAAGCATTCATATTGCTCAATCAGGTCTAGTTTTTAAGATACAGACCAAGCTCCCTAGATGACATTAGAGAGCTCAGTCTCTAGCTGACCGCGGGCGCGATTGGTTGTGTGTTGCTTGCTCACTCTCCAACTAAGTGTTCTTACTTTAATCCATGACTGTTCTCATCTAGGAACAGTGTTTAAAGTGTATTTCTAAAGCTTTATTTATCTTTGTGAATTTTTTTGCAGGCAGATACATTAGCAAAACTCCAAATATTTCATAAAAATGAATAGAAAGTGTAAAAACAGTCCTGATAGATTTTGTTATGTGTGTGGCAAAGTAACTTTTAGTGACCAGCAATGCACTATAACGCCGTTAGTAAAGTTCCTTTACAATGCATATTTTGGAATAAAGCTAGGAGATCAAGACAAAACCTTTGCTCCACATATGTGCTGCAAAGCCTGTATCATAGCCTTAAGGCGCTGGAGTGAGGGCAAAACGAACTGTTTGTCATTTGGTGTACCTATGGTGTGGAGAGAAGGCAAGGACCATATTACAGACTGCTATTTTTGCATGACCAATCTCAAAGGTGAGATAATTACTTTACGAATATAGTCCTTGACAAATCTAGAAAGGTTTATAAAAATCTTTTGGTAGCCTATTGAAATTGTAATTGTGTATAAAAATAGTGTATTATTCTGGTAGAGAAATTGTGGTTAAATTGTATATATATATATATATATATATATATATATATATATATATATATATATATATATATATATATATATATATATATATATATATATATATATATATATATATATATATATATATATACTCTTAAATTGTATATAAAAATTGATTGTATTTAAAATTGGTAAATTTTCCTGGTATGAAAATTGTGTATAAAAGTGTGGAAACGAGGGTCGAGTGAATTAATATTATGTAAATTAAGTAGGCGAAACCTTTTTTCAGGTATCAATAAGAAGAACAAGCACACTGTAGTCTACCCTGATGTTCCTTCTGCCATTAAACCACAACCACATGGTCCAGGAGTTCCAGTTCCTTCTCCACCTGAAAATACTGAGCTACAAGACAATATAGAAGATATAGAAGTGGATGACACTGACACTTCAGTGACATATCAGCCTACGTCTACAAACACTTCGCCAAGACCACTCACTCAAAGTAAATTAAATGACTTGACTAGAGATCTTGGTCTTTCTAAAGAGAACGCACAACTTCTTGCATCCCGTCTTAGTGAGAACAACCTCCTCTCTCAAGAAACTACATACTTTTGGTTCAGAAATAGAGACGAAGAGTTTCGAAAGTTCTTTGCAGTTGCTTCTTGCAGCTATTTGGTGTATTGCAATGATGTAAAAGGTTTAATTGAGGCACTTGGCGTTCCTTACCAACCAAGTGAATGGAGGTTCTTCATTGATTCTTCTAGCAGAAGCTTGAAGGCAGTACTCTTAAATATTGGCAATAAAATGGCATCCGTACCTATTGCCCATTCAGTTCAGTTAACAGAAAGCTACAAAAATATGGAAGTATTGATTAATACAATCAAGTACTCTAACCACAACTGGTTAATATGTGGTGATCTCAAGGTAAATATATATATATATATATATATATATATATATATATATATATATATATATATATATATATATATATATATATATATATATATATATATATATATATATATATATATATATATATATATATATATATATATATATATATATATATATATATATATATATATATATATATATATATATATATATATATAGGGTAATTACTTGCTAAGTTGGTGGCTTCTTTTATGAGCAAGCACCCTATATAAGAGGATGGTAAATTTAAAAATCCATATTTGAGTTGATGCTTTTATTTAACATAAAATGAGA
>JABUQX010119413.1:0-12500 GCA_015478945.1 Trachelipus rathkii | reverse complement strand
TTCTTCTTCTTCTTCTTCTTCTTCTTCTTCTTCTTCTTCTTCTTCTTTTCTTCTTCTTTCTTCTTCTTCTTCTTCTTCTTCTTCTTCTTCTTCTTCTTCTTCTTCTTCTTCTTCTTCTTCTTCTTCTTCTTCTTCTTCTTCTTCTTCTTCTTCTTCTTCTTCTTCTTCTTCTTCTTCTTGCTTCTTCTTCTTCTTCTTCTTCTTCTTCTTCTTCTTCTTCTTCTTCTTCTTCTTCTTCTTCTTCTTATTTATAATATTATTTTCTTGCTTCTGCTTTATTCTTCTTTGTATAATCTTCTTCTTCTTCTTCTTCTTCTTCTTACTTCTTCTTCTTCTTCTTCTTCTTCTTCTTCTTCTTCTTCTTCTTCTTCTTCTTCTTCTTCTTCTGTGGCGCAGCTTTCTTCTTCTTCTTCTTCTTCTTTTAACCAACCTTTTTTCTTATTTCTTCTTCTTCTTCTTCTTATTTAGCTATTTCTTCTTCTTCTGGCACTTCTTCTTCAATAACTATTTATTTAAACTGTGGCTGGCTATTCATTCTTCTTCTTCTTCTTCTTCTTCTTCTTCTTCTTCTTCTTCTTCTTCTTCTTCTTCTTCTTCTTCTTCTTCTTCTTTCTTCTTCTTCTTCAGCAGCTGAAACAAACTTTTTGGCTTACTGTTAACTATTCTTCTTCTTCTTCTTCTTCTTCTTCTTCTATTTTATTTATTCTTTCTTTGTTCTTCTTCTTCTTCTTATTTCTTCTTCTTCTTCTTCTTCTTCAACTTCCTTTAACTCTTCTTCTTCTTCTTCTTCTTCTTCTTCTTCTTCTTCTCATTCTTCTATTTATTTATTATTCATTATTTATTTCTTCTTCTTTATTCTTTAGCTTAACATACAGCAGCAACAGGAGAAACTTAAAAAATTTTTTTTTTTAATTAACTCAATGTCCCTAATATTACTTTCTCATCTTTTTTAAAAAGTGAAGAAAATAAATTAAAAATAATAAAGTACTTATCAATATAGGCTAATTAATTTTATGAATTCACAAAACAATTACAAGTATATAACTTATCTTAGTAGAGTAAATTAATTATATTAAAAAATTATAAAATATAAATATTATTTCAAATATACAAATTGGAAATTCTTTAAAAATATCATAAATCAAAATATCATCACTACTAAAATATCTCACAAACTATATTATTTGAAAATGTCACAAAATATCATCACAATAAAATATGACCTCCCAAAATATCATCCCACCAAAAATATCACCACCCAATATATCATAACACAAAAATCATCACAACTAAAATATCATCACACCAAAATATAACAGCCCAAAATATGATCACGACAAAAATATCCCACCAACATCACACACAAAAATACCACCACCTATAAAATATTATCGCACAAAAATATCTTAAAAACATCAAAATTTCACACCAAAAATATCATCAACCATAATAACATCATATACCAAAAATATCACCATCCCAAATATCATTACCCAAAAATATCAATTGCTAAAATAATCACACCATAAAAATATCAGTAGCCAAAAATATATCACACCAGATATATCACCATCAAAAAATATCAACACCCAAATATCATATAAAATATCATCGTCAAAATATCATGACACCACCACTATCCTCACAAAATATAATCACGCCTGAAATATCACCACCCAAACTATCATCGCACGTAAAATGTTACCACCCAAAATATCATCACATCTAAAATATCCCCGAACACTCGGTATTAAAACAGCAAACAACAAATACTTGATTATTATCCCAAAATTAATTTTAATCTTAACTATAAGCAAAAAAAAAATGGTTTACCATCAACCATTAAACTCCATAATGCTAACTTAAGTTAATGTGTATATATGTAATACAACCTGTATGTAATAATAACTTATGTATATATAATATATGTAATAATATATAACATATATATCTTCTTCTTACTAATAACATAATATAATATGTAGCAACCTTAATAATAACCAACGCAGCAGCGCAATGATGACGCTAGCAGCAGCGTATGTATAATAATAATATGTATATGCTAACTATGTATGTATATATGTAATAGCAATATGTAATAACCTTAGCAACAACAACCATCCTTAGCCACCCAACCATGGGTTTATACATATATATTAATATATATATATATATATATATTAATATATATGTATATATATATATATATATATATATATATATATATGTAAATATATATAAAAATGAAATTAAATATATATAATAATAATCTGTCAAAATATGAGAAGTGTAATTTTTGACTTTCCAATTTGACGTTCATTTGTCATGCTCACTACACTAATTCGTTTGCTTGAAGAGGATATTTTATGATAATAATGGTAAAACTTCGCCATTATATATATATATATATATATATATATATATATATATATATATATATATATATATATATATATATATATATATATATATATATATATATATATATATGTATATATATATATAATATATATATACATTACCTCTCCAAGCAAAGAATTGGTAGGTATAATGACAAATATGGATATATATATATATATATATATATATATATATATATATATATATATATATATATATATATATATATATATATATATATATATATATATATATATAATATATATATATTACCTCAAAACAAAAATTAGTAATTATGACAAATGAACGGAAATTTGGAAGAGATCATATATATATATATATATATATATATATATATATATATATATATATATGTTTTTAACTTTTATATATGTAATATATATAATAGATATGGAAGGAACTCAAAGAAACAGTACACTAGGAACACCACTATGAACAAAGAACAGATGGCTGTCTTTGCGACATAGCATACGGTAGATGGATAGGAAGTCAGAGAACGATGGATGCAGAAGAGGAAGTTTGAAATATGTTTTGATCTACGGCTGTATCTGAGGCTTTCGGTATGTAAAAATTGCCATAGCGAAAAAGAAAGCTGCGAAATCTAAGAGCAGAAGATCAACAAAGAGATGAAAAAATATCATCAATAGATCATTCCCAATCAAACCCATACTGAAAATTAAAGATATGATTAGAATATTTAATATGTTTCCAGATCGTTCTTTTAGGATAGATTAGAAAACCTGGGATGGGAGTTGATGGATGTTGGCGCAAATAGATATTAATGGTCAGATATACTAGTTGACTTCAGTTCGATGTTTAGAAGCTCTGCCATGGTTTTAGCTATATCACTTGGGGTTTCCCGGTTCGGTGAAGACCAACAGTATTGCTATCATAATCGTTCTCAGACAGTTTGGCGGTTTATACAATCTTGTATTTTGATACAAACGGAATATCATTAATAAATTTTAAATTGTTCATATATTTTCCACCCAATATTGTGAAAAACTGATTTAAGACATCCTGAAGGACACGATGAGATGTCATTGCCTTTGCAGATTCCTTTTTCAAGGGTGATAAAATTCCAAGATCATTGTGTAATGTACGAATGATCTGCATTTGATACTTAAATATGTTGGGGAATCTTGATACACAAATGGTCGATGTTCCGTTGTTTGAAAACGCAATGGCAGATTTGGTTTCTGCTAAATCCTAGAAAGACTTTCTTGTGACCAATACAACAGCAAGTAAGTGTAAACTATGTGGTTTTTGGGTTTTCTGAACGAGCCTGTTAAAGGTTAGCAGGTTGTCAATAGTTGAGTAGGCCTTTCTGAAGCCTATTTGTTCTTTAGGTTGGCTTTGTGTCTTTTCTGTTGAATTTATCAGTTGTGCCCAGTTTGAAGATATTTTAGTTTAAATAAAGAGGCTTTGACATAATTCACAAATCTTGTAACTATTTACATTTTTTGAGTGTAGGATTACGTTTGCGTCGTTCATTTTCACTCGTGATTTGACTCTATTTTGTAGACAAGTTTGCTGAAGTGGAATTAGCTATAATTCAAGAAAAGATGAAGTTTACAAGTATCTAAGAATGATCTCTGTGTGACACTATCTGGAAGTTAAACTTTGGCTTCCTTCATAATGATGGGAATTTTCAACATATTTTGGAACGGTGATTATGCGTATATATACAAATATATATATATATATGTAACATAAAAATATAATAGCAATATGTAATAATAATAATATATATACTATATCTTCTTTATATAGTAGCAGCAACAGCAATAATAACTGGCCCAGCAACTGTAGCAGCAGCAACTGCTAGCAGCAGCTGGCAGCAATAGCGCGCAGCCTTGTGGCAGCAATAACAACGCACAGCGCAGCAGCAGGCAGCAGCTGCGCTGTATGGCGTGCTGCGCTATACAGCAGCAGCAACAGCAGCAGCAGCAGCAGCAGCGGCAGCTTGTGCAACTAACGTAGCTAACAGCACGTAACCAGCAACGGCAATGGCAGCAACCTTTAACGCAGCAACCTTATGGAAAAATATATATGGAAATATAATATGTATATATAATATGTAATAATAACTAATAATATATATATATATATATACTTTTTATATATTATAATAATAAATGTGTATAACAATATATATATATATATATATGTATGTTGCTCTTCCTTTGTAACTGTAACAGCAATAACAGCAGCGCTAACCTGTGTAGCTGGCAACTGTAGCAGCCCACGTTCCCGGAGATTTGAGAAGGACACATTTCGGGCTACAACAGAGAGAACATAAAGCCGTACTGACCTTTATATGACGTTTGTTTTATTTTATTTCCTGGAGAAATGCTAGAAATAAAATCGTTCTTGGCATTTGTTCAAGTTGGATTGACAGATCAATCAGTATAGTTTTTAATCTCTTCGTTTTCTTGTCAAAATCATTCGCATTAATATGAAAAAGATGATTGAAAAAATTTAGGAAATTTTTTTTTTTTTGATATCTTGTGTTGGAAATTAAAACGTTTGTATAATAGTTCAATATAGTTGGAAGGAAGGGTATTACCTATAAAGAGAATATTTATATATATATTTATATATATATATGTAATATATATATATATAATATATATATATATATATATATATATATATATATATATATATATATGTATATATATATATATATATAATATATATATATATATATATATATATATATATATATATATATATATATATATATATATATATATATATATATATATATATATATATATATATATAATATTTATATAATATATATCTATAAAAATATATATTATTTATATACGATAATATATATATAATAATAATAATAAATATAAAATAACTAAATATATAATAATAATAATATATAATATATAATATATGTAATATATATATATATTGTTATATAAGATATATATAATAAAAATATTAATATATACATATATACATATATATATATATATATATATATATATATATATATATATATATATATATATATATATATATATATATATATATATATATATATATATATATATATATATATATATATATATATATATATATATATATATAAAGCCCAATCCGAACTTTTTATCACATATATCAATTCTAAACATCCGAACATTCAATTCACCCGTCAAGATCAATCTAATAACTCCCTCCCTTTCCTTAATGTTTAATGGTTCACCATACTTTTAATGCCTTCACCATGTCTATCTCAAACCCTCTTCCTCTCTCCCTGGTTTAAATTTTCTTAGCTCATCTCCCTTTAGATTTCTCTCTAACACTGTACACCTTATATCTTCTGGTATATGTCTAGCAAATGTTTCATCTCGAACTAATCTACCTTAAATCTTTTTTCGCTTTCAACATTTCATCCCCCCCCCAACCTTATCGAATCCTCCATTTATAACTTTCTCCAGAACATTTTTAAACCCACAATGCCATCTCCAACTGGTTCTAAATTCATTACTTACTTTAAAATCCATCTTCTTGGTCCACTCCCACTTCCTCCCTAAACAACGACTTACGCCAACCTCTTTAAACCTTTTATCTACAACTTCATCTTCACCTCATGGCCAACAACCCTCTCTCTATAAGGTCCTTCTTTCCTTCCAAAATGCACTCCACGGATTCTTACTCAGGTCCTCGATTTATATCTTTATATTGCGCGGGCTGTACCTTTATATGAGCAGACTAGCCTCGGCAAACTGAGATTCTGCAAGCGCTGTTTTATTTCGAACCAACCTTCCCATCACTCACCCTAAACTCCTCTATTTGTAATCACAGAAAACTCCTAACCACCCTCCGTTTCCCGGACTTTCAGATTCTCTGCTCAACTCCCTATTACCAGTTGTTAAAATACTTGGGTTGTGGTCTTTATCAAACATTTAAGCCCTTCCATAAATGCATCCCATTTCTCCACCTTAAATCATCCATAGTCTCCCTCTCTCTCTCCTTACTTCTCCTCCGCCATATCTTCCCTTCCTTAATGTCTTTTTATTTCCCCCATGCTAATTGTATCTATATTCTTTTCATTGGTGTTTTCACACACACACACACACACACCACAATAAATATATATTATATATAATATATATTATATATATACTTATATATATGATATATATATATATATTATTATATATATATTAATATATTTATATATATAATATTAATAATATATATATATATATATTTATATTATATATATAATATATATATATATATATATATATATAATAAAATATAATAAGTAATATATATATATATATATTAAAATATAATATATATATTATATATATTATACTGTTATAATAATATATAATATATATATATATATATATAATATATATATATATATTATATATATATACTATTATATATAATATTATAGATATTTATATATATATAATTATTTTATATATATAGATTATATAATTATATATAATATTATATATATAATATATAAATATATATATATATAATATATAATATATATATTATTATATAATATTATATATTATATATAATATATATAATATAATAAATAATATATATATATATAGTATAATACATACAGTAGATATATATATATATATATATATATATATATATAATAATATAAGATATACTGTATATATATATATATATTATATTATATATATATATATATATATATAGTATATGATATATATATATTTAATATATATCATGGATATTATAATATATATTTATAATAATATAAATAGTATTATATATAGTATATATATATATATTAATATATTAATATATCATATATAATATAATTATATATATTACTCATTATATATACTATAATTTTAATATATATATATATTATATATATATATAATAATATATACTTATATATCATATAATATATTTAATATATATATAGTATATAATAATAATATATATAATATAATATAATATATATAAATATATATTATATATATATATAATAATTATTATAATACATATATATATATATATATATAGTATATATATAGTATATATAATATTATATTATATAGTCATATCATATTATATCATATATATATATAATATGTATGTTTTAATTTGAAAATTTAGGGATTAATGGTCTCAAAATTTTATGCCTGTTATATTGCTTCTCACACTTCACAGTTAAATATGTTATTATCTACTCTAACCAACTAACTCATCTTCTTCCGTTCCCATTATTGCATCTCTCTTTAGTCTAATCTTAACTTCTAGAATTTGTACGTAGTTTTGGTTAGGATTCTAATTTGGGTTTTCCTTAAATTTTTTATTGCTCATGATTGTAAACTTATACGTTTTTTCTACTTGTAATGTTTTAATTTTTATTTTTTATTATTTTTTAAATTGTATTAGGGTTTATTATTAGCAGTTCTAGTACCTGAAGGTGTTGTAACGTTAAGCTATAAACGTCTAAACTAAAAAAAATTCTACATGTCTTGGTCCATGCCTGGTCTCCTGTTTATCTAAAAAGCCGGCCCGACATTATATACTTAATATATATTATATATATATTATATATTATTATAGTATAATAAATAATATATATATATAATTATATATATATATATGATATACATATATATATATATATATAAATAATAATATATATATATATATAATTATCATATATAATATATTATTATATATTATATATAAATATATATATATATATAGATATATATATAGTATAATATAATATAATTAGGTACTTCATCCCCATTTTCATTTATTTTTACCATAGAACGGTTGAAACACTTTCATACCATAATCTTCATATTATAATGTTGTGAAGGCAGCAATAATGACAAAAATGAAGGACAATTTTATAATAAAAAACCGAAATCAAAAATATTCTATATTGTATTAATTAAAGAACAAAGTTATATAAATGCAATAAAATAAACAGTAAATTAAAATTTCTTTAAAAATATTAAGAAGTTTTACGATCGAACTGAACGCGTCTCCCTCCTCAGATAGTGGTTTTAAATTACTTTGTTCTTTACATTAAAAGAGTTTGAGTTGAAGTAAAAAATCTTTTAATTATTTTATTTCTATTATGATTTCTAAATAAGTAAATAAAAAAATACGCTACAATTATTTACAAAACTAAATGATTCAGTTTTAAACTCAAAAAATAGATTTTTCAACAACATTCGAATAAATTTTGTCCTCGAAATTTATTCCTACACATATATTCACAAAGATAAGATTCTAAGAAACCAATTGTTCTGTACACTTACTTTTGGTACATAATATATATAATATTTAGTATAAATATATATATACATATATTATATATATATATTATATAATATAATATTATATTATATATATATATATATATATACGTATTATATATTATATATAGTATATATTATATATATATATCATATATATTATATAATTATATATATATATAATATATATAATATATATATTATATATATTATTAGATATTATATATATACTATATATTATATATATATAATTTATATAATATTATAATATTAATATAATATATAATATATATATATATAGTATATATAGGACCTGTTATGCTTTACGACTCCTATCAGTTTGATATTTATTTTTTTTTTATATATTGCTAGTATATGATACTAATAAGGAATCAGTGGTACGGACATGATTCAAAAATATACAGGACCTTTTTGTTTATGACTCCGTCCAAAGTTTATTTTTTTTTTTTTAGATATATGCTAGATGTGATACAACAAATGATTTAAGTGTAACGACATGATTCAAAAGGTCGAAATATTTTAACTAATTAAATAAGAATTAAAAATTCTATTTATGTATCATATATGCTACCTGTGAAAATTTTTTCTTTGATCCGACCTCCCGTTAAGTGACACTATAATTAACTTTGTTCATATATATATATAGTAGATATAGATATTATTATAATATAGTATTTTATATAAATATATATATATATAGATATTAAATATATATATATTATATATAATTTATTATATTTATATTAGTTATTATATATATATATTACGTAATAATAAGTATATATAATTATATATATATATATATATATATTATATATATAAATAGATATATTAAATATATAGTATATATAGTATATATATATATATATAATAATATAGTATATAGTATATTAATTATAATATATATATACTATATAATATGTATAGTATATATATATAGATATATATTATATATATATATTATTGAATATATTTATTATATATATATATATATAGATAGACATTATATATATAGTTATATATATAATATATATATATATATTATTATACTATATATAGTATATATATTATATTATATATATTATATATATATATATAATTATATATAATGTATAAATATATATATATATATTTAAATATTATATATATATACTATATATATATATAATCTAATATATATATATTACTTATATATTAGTATAGTATACTATATATATATAATATATATATATAAATATATAGTATAATAAATTAAAGAAATAAAAATTTATTTTCTTGTCTCAATTATTGTTCTTTTCTTCAACTCTTCTTCTTGTTATTATCTGTAAAGTTAAAATATATATTTTTACTCATTTTTATTATTCTTTTAGTAATATATTTTTTTCCAGATTCTAAATAGTCTACACTATCACTTGTCCCGGATTGTCGAATTTGAGTTCAATTTGATTTGTCCAATAATGTTCAGTCATTTCACTATTGTATTGCCTTAGTGAAATTTCTTCGAAAATTAATTTCTCACAGTTTGTGAATTCTCTGTAAATTATAAAGGTCGTCGTGTTTATATTGCATTCCATGAATGATTTCCACAGATCTCAAGCAGAGATGCAAAGACAATGAAGTAAACTAAAATAAGAAAGAAATTCGACACAAATTTTTAAACTTGACAATAAATTGAAATCTCTTTACGTAGATATTTTTATAAGAGGGATTGATCAATTCTTTGATGATGAGGGAAATCGGAAATTGAAAAATAGCTTTCATGTTGTTTAAATAAAAAATATTAATGGAAGAAAGCATGAATATATTGAAATGGCAGTAAAGAAAGTGCACTTGAATGAGAGACATAGCAAACTATAATCTTTCAACAAGTGTAATTTTTATTTTTTCTATTTATTCATTCTACTCAGAAAGCGATTTAGAACTTTTCCCAGTGAAATCCTGTAGCTGATAATATTTTCTGGAACATTCTTCTAGCTGTTTTAAAAAATACAGCTATATAACTTATTGTGAGGATTCTAACTCATGCTGTTGGTCATGTTAAGAACGTTTAGAGTCTTTTAAGTTTAAAAACAATATTAAATATTATAATTATAACAGACAAACACAAAAAGACACTCTTTCCAAATGGCTGATTTTATTATCTTTCTTTAATTAATTTTTTATTTGAACGTGCATTTTTATTCTCCTTTTGAACGTTCTTTAACGATTAGTATTTTCGATTAATAAATATAAAAATGGTTAAATATCAATTTCTCGACCTGCTCTCACATCAGTCTTAAATAATTTCAAAATCCTGAGCTCAAATAATCCGAACTCACCATATCCATCAATGCCAACAAACCTTATTAGTAAGCAAAATTTATTGACAAATTTTTGTCTACAATGTTAAATACGTATTATATATATATATATATATTTGTACATATCTAGTATTTTTACTAATTTGTATATTAATTTTTTTAAAATTTATTAATGTGAAATTTATTTTTATATATATATATATATATATATAGAGAGAAGCAGAGAGAGAGGAAATTAATAATATTTAAAATTTAAGACCTTCATTCTTACATGTCACCACTAGATTGTATTGTAAATAAAGTGAATGGGACAAAGGAAATTGTAGTTGTATATACGAAAAGCTGATATAACTTGTATCTTATATGTTCTAGTGTTATTATTATGACAACTATAAACGAATCTCAATAAAAAGAATCTCTTTCATTTGGCAAACACCAAATTTCAAAATAAAAACTTTTAGAGAATGCTCTTTTACGCTCTATGCTAAGTAGAGTAATTGTTTTTAGGGAGGTAGAGCTCTTTGAAGGTAAAACATGATAAACAAACTCCATACATATATGGTGCCATCGTAGAAGATTCATCAACAAGTCAAATACAGTTGTTTTAGAGTTATACACACTTTCACAAATAACAGCAAAAATCGCACAGTAAAGTGCAATTATTAAAATTTCCATCCTTTGAAAAATTTACATAGGCTTAATATTAGCCATAAATGAAAATATAAAATTTGGTCCTGAAAAAATAACTGTACCGACCAATTTGTTCTGAAAATTTTTCCGAATTTCCTATTTACCCACGAGAGATTAACTCAATAATCTTTTTTTTTCCATATAATATATATAAGATAGATTATATATATTATATATATAAAATATATATATATATATTATATAACATATATTATATACATGATTATATTAATATATTATATAATATTATTATATATATTATATATAGTATATAGTAATATTAAATATATAAATGATATAATATAATATATATAAATATAATCTATAGATACATATATTATATAATTTTATATATATATATCTATATAATATATAAATATATATATATTTATATATAAATATATTATAAATGATATATAATATATAATATAATATATATTGATCCACTCTTAGTGGGAGACATCTTAACTTAAGAACAAAACAACACCGGCTTTAGACAACACATGTAGAGAACTTCATGACAAGAAAAGACGGACGTTTCGGAACTCGACTGTTCCATCATCAGCTTTAAATAAATAAAAAAAAAATGGAACAAGATAAAATATATGAGATGTCTAACAATAAAAACTAAGAAATCATTAGATACAAATGCGTTTAAAATCTTGATTCAAGAATCTTAAATTGTATTATCATTTAAAACAAATCTTGATTCAAGAATCTTAGATTGTATTATTATTTAAGACAACAAATC
>JABUQX010119412.1:7500-45875 GCA_015478945.1 Trachelipus rathkii | reverse complement strand
GTAAGGAATCGTTTTTACACGCACTCCGACTTTGCATAAACCGCGGTTCCATCTTCGCATCCTTCCAGACTCGACCCGAACTTGCTCAAACAGTACTCACGAAGAACTATCGTATCGTGCTAGCAATTTTGGAGGAGGGTAGATAATGACCGTTAAACCTCGGTGTATACGAAGTTATCGACCCCATGGTCCCCCGAAGGGGACCCAACCCCTAAAAAAAATACATAAATTGTATCGTATAAGGCGGAAAAATTCTGGTGAGAGGATGTCAGAGTCGAATTTCTTGAAATAGTTGAGTATCGGATTGCTGAGGAGCTATTGGCTCGGCACCGGTGCTGGAGCCGCTGCGAGTACCGAGTTAATATACTTTCGTTTATAACCACATATAATTGGTAGTCCTCAACTAATATGTATACTAGTGGGTGTGTAGATTTCGAAAATATATGGTTGCAAAATTCAACAAGAAACAAAATAAAAAATAACATACTAATCAATAACATAAAATTCTTCATCTTTTTATGTTGATAACTTACAAATTTACGGTTGGTTACATATCCTAAAGCAGTCAAATCAGTAACACACCTCGGTAATGAAACTTGCCCTTCGTCAGCCCTCCATGATCTATTGATCTATTGACTATTGATTTAGGTCATTATTTGTACCTAAAAAATATCATGTTTCCTCACATACCCTAAAGTCCAGTAAATCAGTAAATCAAAACCAAACCCACCTAACTCCTGTTCATCCGATGATCTAATTAATCTATGTGAATTCGTCATATTTTTAGTTACGTCGTTCCTGAGCTAAATACCCATTTTAAACAATTTATCGGTAAATCAAACCACCATCCTGCCACCCTGCCTTGTTCAATTCATGAATCAAATTGATTCTCATTCGATCTATTGTTGCATGTCACATTTCGAGTAGTTCATTTTGGCATAAACATAACATAAAAATCACAAGCTCTTTATACAAAGTCAATCAATATAGTTGACGTAGCAAAGTTCCCACATTATTAAAGCTAACATTAGCATCATCTGAACAATGAATATAATGCGGAACGACAAATCTGACCACACCTTAACATGAAAAAACTGTTACCGTTACAAAGTTCCACACGTAAACAACAGTAAAGTGAACTAACATAGCATACGAAGAAGTAACTTATTCACACACCTTGTCAAGCAGGTCTCTAACATAACAATGTTAATTTATATTAACACGTGGTAATATTTAACAAAATTTACCATAACCTTGTGTAATTATCATACAGTAGCAGCGAAAGTATGCTAAAACGTAAAAAACACCCCAACCGGGCGGCATTTTCATTTTTACATATCTAATTAAAGCCAACATAAGCATTACCGAAACTAAGGAATATGAAATATACAACGAACAAACTCTGACACATCTTAAGCAAGAATAAGATGCTAACATTAACCAAAGGTCAGACTTAATCAACAGTAAAAAGTAACTAACAAGCATACAAAAACATAATCCATTCGCAATTTAGCAATTATAGTAATAGGGGCTTTTCCATTTTTACATTATCGAATCACTTTTTAACAAAAAAAAAGTATTCATAACCTTACCTAACCATCTCACACTCCTAACGGGTAAGGCAAAACCAAAGTTAAAGTTTACCCTCTGGTAAAGCCTAAACATGAACCCATAAACATACTCTACAACAAAAACCACGACGAAAAACAGCTTATCATTAACAACTTAGTCAAGATCTATTCGGTCTACTTGATATTCAAGTCACATTCGAGTATCATTTTGGACTTTAACCATACATTAAAAAACAAAAAAAAAAAAAACCAAATTTTTTTCTTTAATTAAACCCAAAAACTTTAAAACGAATATATGCTAACTAACAAAGTTTTCATTATTAATAATGCAAACATAACATCATCAGGTCTAAGGATATCCAGCATAACAAACAACAAACAATAATACCCCCTCCCCTGAAAAATCGTTAACATTAACAAAGTTCCCAACTTAACAATAGTAAAGAACTCACATGAAGATTAAGAAAACTGTAAACACTTATGGTTGATTGTATATTTATGAAAACAATACATAAATTAACCATGTAAATATTATTAAAGACATTTGCAGCACCAACAAGGTTAATTATAATACAGAATCAACGAAAATACTCTAACGTAACAGAGTTTCCACTCATAAAGCTAACATAGCATAGCATGAACTAAGGAAATAATAATAATGTACAGCGACAAACTAACACAACTTACACACGAATAAAACTTTTAACATTAACAAACTGTCCACACTTAACACTTGTAAAGTAGCTAACATTGCACGCAAAACGTTAACCTATTCCTACTTTTTCAAGCTATCTCTAACATATACGTTAAATCTTACATTGACACAGTAAACAATTTAGCAAAAATGTATCATAACCTTAGTTCGACTATCATACAGACCAGTGAATAATTGCTAACCGTAACAAAGTTTTTTACATTACATAGTAACATTTAAAAAAATTATCATACCTCCTACCTAAATCATCCATAATCCCAACAAAAAATTGCAGCCAACTATAACAAATGTTTTTGTTAAACAGGCGAAGAAATAAACAAGTTTTGTTTTTGCTAATTAAGTTTTGAATTAAAATAAGGTCGAAATATAAATATAAATGATTTTTAATAATAGTAAATCAGTAAATTAGTAAATCAGTAAATCAAACCACCCGTACCCTCCTCGCCCCTCCCTACCCACCAGTCCATGACCTCTTGATCTATTGATCTAATGAGATTCAGCTCACATTTCGAGTATCATTTCGCATATTATAAACATAAAAACAAGTTTTTTATATAAACTAACCATCGAAATATTATGCTAACGTAACAAAGTTTTCACATTAATAAAGCTAACAAACCATTCCAAGAACTAAGAATATAATGTAGAATGATAAAACCTAACACACCTTTACGCATGAATAAAACTACTAACCATTAACAAAGTTTCACATATTAACAACAGTAAATACCCTAGCACATTGCCTACGAAACGTATCCTATTCCAGCTTTTTCAAACATATCTCTAAACACATCAAATGTTAATTTTACATTAACACTATTTTGATTTAAATTTGTTTACCTACTGTATCATTTTCGGGATAAACATAGGCCACAAAATGAGTTCTTTATATACGAACCATCGAAATATATGCGAACATAACAATGTTTTCACATTAATAAAGCTAAACCTACGTCATCATATGAACTAAGAAATAATGTAACAGCAAAAACCTGACACAGCTTACGCACGAATAAACTGTTAACCTTAAAAAGTTTCTCACTTAACAACAGTAAAGTAAACTAAACATTCATACAAACGTAACCTATTCATACTTTTCCAAAGCATATCTCTAACATATTAACGTTAATTTTACATTACACAGCAATATTTTAAAAAAAATTATCATAACCTTGTCTAATATATCATACAGACAACGAATAACTGTAAAATAAAAAAGTTATTATCCAAACATAACAAAAATAAGTTCTTTGAAGTAAATTAAAATGAGTAAATTTGTAATATTTACTTGATTTTAAATATAAATTTCTAATCAGCTAAATCAAACCATCAACCTCTCCTACCCCTCCCTACCCCTCCCTCATGACCTTTTGATCTATTGATCTATTGATCTATTGATTCAGGTCACATTCGAGTATCATTTCGGATAAAAATAGCACAAAATTAGTTTGCCTCATATACTAAAACTTTCGACTTTTCTAATGGGTTTTGGACGTTTTTTTCATTAATTAAATGCTAACATAAATAACCTGAACTAAAAATAATGTACAACGAAAAACCTAACACACCATACGTATGAAAAACTACTAACATTAACAAAACTCCCGCCCTTAACAACAGTAAAGAACAAAAAATAATCGCCTAACACTCAGTACAAAAACGTAATCTATTCACACTTTGCTCAAGCATTATCTCCAACACTACCAATGTTACAATTTACATAACATCGTAATAATTAACAAAATCTTAGCATAACCCTGTCTAATCATCATACTGACAACGAATATAATGCTAACGTAACCAAATTTTTACATCAACTTTGGTAATATTTAAAAAAAATTTATCAAATAACCTTCGTCTAGAACATTCATTTTAAACCCCAAACGAATAAGTGGCAAAAAAATAACAATGTTTTAACCAACATTACATAAAAATATACAAAAATTTTTATCCTGACATAACATAAAAAATAAGTTTCTATAATAATCATATCCCAGTAAAGCGTAATAGTTACTGTTTTAAAGCAGTAAACAACAATATTTCAGTAAATCAAACCACCCATCCCTACAGTCCAATACCCATCCCACCCGCCTGTGACCTATAAATCTATTGAACCTATTGTGTCATCATTATTTTCAAGTATCATTTTGGATAAACATAACATAAAAACTAAGTTCTTCTTTATTACTGACCTACGAATATACGCTTACGCAACACGTCTACGCACCAATAAAGCTAACATATTCATAACCTGAACTAGAATATAATGGACAAATGCAAACCTAAACAAATAGCATCGAGTATGAATAAACCGCTAACATCCTGAAAATTCCCTACTTATCAAAGGTAAAGTAGCTAAATAGGTCAGTAACAATACTCGAAATCATTTTCACACTTTTCCTCAAGCATTAATCATCAACACGGTAACGAACCGTATAATCTAACAAATTCCTTAACAAAAGTTGACCCAATCTATCAAACGATACTAGCATCTTGGAACTATGAATGACACCTCTTCATCAAAGTGTCACTCGTTTCCAGTATAACATCATTTTAAACTATGAATAAACGTTGACATAAAAGCAAATTCTTGGGCAAACCTAACATTATTCACAAAAACTTAACTAGGCTCACGGTTTATAAACACAACACGCATTAGTTTAACACCGTAATATTCCTACAAAACTCATCATGTCTCTAACAAAATTAGTGTAATTTCAGACTGGTCATAGTAATATGTTAACATAAACATACTTTAATTCGAATAAACAGTTTTCATTAACCAAGAGTACTAATGCAACACATCACCTCCCGAGGAAACCCAATGGGATGCGCCCTTGAAAGGAGGTGTGAATCCTGAGACTGGGATCACCCGAAACGGCGGTTGAAGCGGGCAACCCCCGAAAGGAAGGGTAAGGCCTCACCCTTTCGGGCTGAGGCCTAAAACCCTCTTTACAACCCGTTTCGGGGTGATCCCTCTCAAATTCACCACTTTCAAGGGGCCGCATCCCTTATGGGTTTCTCTCTGAGGTGATGCTTTGCTTTAGATACTCTTGGTTAAGAAAACTGTTTATTCGTAGTTAGGTATGTTATGTTAAATATTACTAGACAGTGTGAAATTAACACTGATTTGTTATAGAAAATGATGAGTTTTGTAAGATATTACGGTGTTAACAAACGATGATGTGCTATAAACGTGAGCCTAGGTTAAGTTTTTGCAGAGTATGTTAGGTGTTGCCCGAGAATTTCTTGTAATTTACGTTTATCATATTCATATGATGTTATACTCGAACACGAGTGACACTTTGATGAAATAGTGTCAATTCATAGTCTCAAGATGCTAGTATCTTTGATAAATGGTCACTTGTTAGGAATTTGTGTAATAATACTGCCGTACCTGTTGGATGATTATGCTGGGAAAAGTTGGAAAATATCGAGTATGTGCGCTATGACCTAATTAAGCTACTTACTTGATAAGTAGGAATTTTAGGAAGTTAGCGGATTATTCATTACGCGATGTATGTTAGGTTTGCATTTGTACAATTATATTCTTAGTTCGGTTATGATATGTTAGCTTTATTGGCTGCTTGAAAACTTTGTTTGACGTAAGCGTATATTCGAAATAGGTCGAGATATAAGAACTTAGTTTTATGGTTAGTTATCCAAAATGAATACACTTGAAATAATGACTTGAAATAATAGTTCAATAGATTATAGGTGTATAGGTGGGTGGTAGGTGACTGTAGGATGATTGGTTTGATTTACTGATTTATGATTTACTCGCTTTAAATCACTAAACTATTACGCTTTATACTGTGTATATTTATCATAAGAACCTTATTTTATGTTATCATCGGATAAAAATTTGTATTTTTTATGTAATGTTTGCTGTTAAAACATTGTTATATTTTAGCAATTATTCGTTGGGGTTTATGATGTTTAGGACGAGGTTATGATAAATTTTTTTTTAAATAATTTACCAAGTTGATGAAAAAATTTGTTACGTCAGCATATATTCGTTGTCAGTATGATGATTAGACAGGGTTATCCTAAATTTTTTGTTAATTATTACGATGTTAATGAAAATTAACATTGATATGTTGGAGATATGCTTTGAAAAGGTGTAATAGGTTACGTTTTGTACGAAGTGTTAGGTACTTTATTACTGTTGTTTAATTGCGGCAGTTTGTTAATGTTAGTAGTTCTATTCATACGTAAGTTGGTTAGGTTTTGTCGTTGTACATTATATCTTAGTTCAGGTTATGTTATGTTAGCTTTATTTAATGTAAAAAACGTTGTTACGTTAGCATATATTCGATGGTTAGTATAAAAGAACTTATTTTTTGGTGCTATGTTTATCGAAATGATACTCGAAATGGACTTGAATCAATAGATTCAATAGATCAACTAGATCAAAAGGTCATGGACGGGGGAAGGGTAGGAGGGGAGGGAGGGGGTAGGAGAGGGAGTAGTTTGATTACTGATTTACTGATTTACTGCTTTGGAAAATCAGTAAACTATTACAATTTTACTATGATATTTATTCAAAAGAACTTATTTCTTATGTTATGTTTGGATAAAACTTTATTATGTTTACAGCTATTCGTGGTCAGTATGAAATTAGACAAGGTTATGATAAATTTTGTTAAATATTGCTGTGTTAATGGTAAAAATTAACGTTAATATGTTAGAGGAGATATGCTTTGACAAAGCTTGACTAGGTTACGTTTTGTATGCAATTTAGTTACTTTACTGGATGTTTAAGTAGTGATCACTCTTTCTGTACTAGCAGTTCAACAGTTATTACAGTGCGTAAGCCATCGTTCAGGGTTTGTCGTCTGCTCCTAACAATATAGTTTCTTAGTTTCAAATGATGCTAATCGATTAGCTTTATTACATGTGAAAAACATTTCTATGTTGAGCAGATATATTCGATAAGGTACGTTAATAGTGAGAAAATTGATAAAGAAAAACTCATTTTTGTGCTATGTTTATCCGAAATGTATACTCGAAATGCGACGTAAATCAATAGTGTTAATGTAAAATTAACATTGAGTGTTAGAGATATGCTGTTGAACAAGTGTGAATAGCGTTAACGTTTGTAAAGCTGTGCTAGTATTTACTGTTGTTAAGCTATGGAACTTTGTTTAATGTTGGTAGTTTATTTCATCGGCGTAAAAGGTGTGTTAGGTTTTATCATTTACATATATTCTTAGTTCTGGTAATGGTTGTTAGCTTTATTAATTGTGAAAACTCTGTTACGTTTGCATTATATTCGTATCGGTTAGTATCAAAAGAACTTGTTTATATGTTATGTTTAGCCGAAATGATACTACGAAGATATTAGACGCCTTAGTACAACTCGTAGTCATCGGTAGTTCGACATACTAATCAATGAGTCAATGGACATAGGAAGATGCGAGTAGCGCTAGTGAGCAGAGGAGAGGTACGGCGTCTGGTTGCTGTTGATTTACTGATTTACTGATTTACTGATTTAAATTCAGGTAACTATTACATTTTACTATGATATTTATTCAAAGAACGTTATTTTTATGTTTGTTTGGGAATAAAACATTTGCTTGCTACGTTTCACAGATGTGAACTGTTCTTCGAGATTACAAACTGTTGATTATGTTTGCAATATAAACTTGTGTTAGTGGAATAATTGTATTCTAGGACTAACAAGCGTTATGATAATATTTTTTGTCTCCAAATAGTATTAACACTGATGACCGATAATTGTAAAAAACATTATCTGCTCACGTATAGCAATTACTAATGGCTACATGTATGACTAATCGGACAACCGTATATGATAAATTTTGCTTAATTGCTTAATGGTACTGTGTCAATGTCAAGATTAACGTTCAATATGCTTAAGGAGATTACGCTTGCAAAAAAAAGTCATGTAATAGCGTTCACGTTTTGCGTGCCCAATGTTAGCTAACATATATACAAGTGTTAAGTGTGAATACTTTGTTAATGTTAACAGTTTATTTCGTGTGTAAGTGGTTAGGTTTGTCGCTGCTACATTATTTTCTCATAGTTACAACCTTATTGCTAATGTTAGCTCCTATTGATGTGGAACACTTGTTGCGTTAGAGTACTTTTCGTTGACTCAGACTATGATAAATTAACCATTTGTTGTGAATAATTTTGCTTTAAATATTACCATGTTAATATAAAATTAACATTGCTTATGTTAAGAAATGCGCTTGACAGACAGTTGAATAGGTTGACGCTTTTCTGACCTCACATGCCTAATGTTAGTTAACCTTTACTACTTGGTTACAGATGAGGGCTACTGAGTTAATTTTAACTTATTCGGTTAAAGGGGGGGTATTATGTTGTTGTATGTACATTATATTCCTCCTAGTCGCATAGGATTGTTATGTTCAAAGGCATGGTTTTAATGAAAAACTTTGTTACGTTACAAGTCATATATTCGCTGATCAGTTGGTATAAGCGCGTCAAGTCTGTTTTTATGTTATGTCTAATTTCAAAATGATACTCGAAATGTGACTTGAATCAATAGACCAATAGATCTTGAACTAAGTGTGTTAATGAAGCTGTTTTAATTGCGTTCTGGGTTGTTGATGTTGTTACAGTCATGTACCAGTGTTACTGGTTCATAACGTTGATACGCATTTTACAGAGGGTAAAACTTTACTTTGTTTGGTCTTTACCCAGTTACGTATTACCCAACAGATTAGAATCGACGATCTAGAGCTAAAGGTTATGATAAAACATTAAAAATTTTTTGTCTAAAATATTGCATATCTTAATGTAAATTAACAATTGTCACATGCTTCAGGCGCGATCCATGTCTGCATAAAGCAGGCAATATATTATCGTTTTGTATGCCTGTAGTTAGCATTTTCCCTGTTGATTAAGTGTGCGACTTTGAGTTACAGTGTTAAGCAGTTTATTCCTTGGCTTAAGATGTGTAGGTTGCTCGTTGTATATTACGTATATTCATTAGTTCAGGTAAATGTTATGTTAGCTTATCATCTAATATCGATGAACACTTTGTTACAGTAGTCTAGAACCCAGTACTTCAGCTGCTCGGTACTCGACTAATCTACACAAGTGTCCTATGTATATTTGTTATATATTACCACTTTGTTAATGTAAAATTAACATTGTTATGTTAGAGACTATGCTTGACAAGGTTTGAATAAGTTACGTCTTCGTATGCTTTGTTAGTTACTTTTACTGTTGTTAAGGTGGAACTTGTTAACGGTTAACAGTTTATTCGATGTTTAAGGTGGTGTCAGATTTTCGTTCGTTTGTGCATTATTTCATAGTTCATATGATGCTATGTTAACGCTTAATTAATGTAAAAAACTTGAGTACGTCAACATATATGATTGAACTCTTGATAAAAAACTTTGATTTTATGTTACGTTTATCCAAAATGGATATTCGAGCAATATTGATAAATGTGCTGTCATTTCGGTAGGGATGGGAAGAGGACTGGCAGGATGGGTGGTTTGATTACTGATTTACTGTTTTAGAGTATGTAAAACATGACAATTTTACTAAAAAATATGACGAATCAATAGATCAATAGATCAATAGATCATGGTTGAACAGGAGTGTAGGTGGCGTGGTTGATTTACTTGATTTCTGACTTTTTAGGTTATTGTAAAACATAGATAATTTTAAGTAAAAAATATGACTTAAATCAATAGATCAACTAGATAATAGATAAACAATTAGACTTCATAGAAGGGCCGACGAGGGCAGTTTCATTTTAGCGACTTTCTTGATTTACTGCCCTTTAAAGGTATGTAAAAACGTAAATTTGTAGGTTAAAAACATAAAAAGAATAAGATATTTTATATATTTATTTATTTATTTATTTTTTATTTTTCTCTTGGTGAGTTCTGAAGACCATTAGTTCGAAATCGTACAGAGCCATAAACATGATCATATAAAGACACCAATATTGTTGTTAATACGAAAGTTTATTAACTCGGCACCGCAGCACCTCCAGCACCAGTGCCGGAGCCAACTCCTCAGAATCCGATACTAACTATTTCTAGAAATTCAACTCTGAATCCTCTCACCAAATTTCCGCCTTATATGAACAATTAATTTTTTTTAGGGGTGGGGTCCCCCCTCTTTCGGGGAGACCCATGGCGGTCGATAGACTTCGTATACCACCGAGGGTTACGCTCATAATCTAACCCTCCTCCCAAATTTTAGCACGATACGATCTAAGTATCTCGCGAAAACCTGCATGGCAATCAAAGTCGGAGTCTGAACCGAATGCGAAGAAGGAACCGCGGCGGAATGCAAAGTCGTAGTGCGTAAAAACGATTCCTTACAGGAATCGTTTTTCGACTCAGATTCGCGAATCTTCGACGTAATAATCAATTAATAATAAAATAATAATATATAATAATAAAAATTAATAATTAATAATAATATTAATATACATAATAAATAATAATAATATAATTAATAATTAAATAAATAATAATAATAATAATAATACATAATTAATAACCAAAATAATAATAATATTAATGTGGATGTGTATGAGCGCTAGCGTGAGCGCTCACCGTCACTCGACGAGCTTCGCCGACACCTGGACGGAGTTTCCAGACCGTCTTAAGCCCTAATCTCGCTCTCTCGGAAGCCCGCCCACAAGGGCGTAAGCGCAATATTCACGTCGACCCTCGGGGAGAGGTACCCCTATATACATCCTAGCAGACTTGAATATCTTACCCTGTTTCGCCTCCCTAACCCACTACATGATTTATTCATTCCCAAGGTTCAGACCGATACCTCTATTCCTTCCATATCGAAAAGGGTGACATCGCTCAGATGGATCAGCTTACACTACTATATATATATATATATATATATATATATTATAATATATAGTATATACTATATAATACATATATATATAGTACTATATATAATATTATATATATATATATATATATATATATACTATATACTATTATATATATATATATATAATATATTAATATATATAAATAATACTATATATTCATATAATATAACTATATATATCTATATATTATATTATACTATAATAACTATATATATACTATATATATATTATACTAATATATAATACCTATATAGTATATATAATATGGTTCAGCGGTCCTGATTAGTCGACAACTTGTATCACTAAACATTAACTACGGTAGCTGCCCAGAAAAAAATCCTGAATTATTCATTTTTAAAAAATCAGCGAACATTCTTAATGAACTTAAAAATTGAAGCAAAATAATAAAATGAGATTTGATTAAAAAAAAAAGTAAATGTTTTTGATGTACGACACACTTTTTTGCCTTCCCCCCCAAATTTCTGAGGACATTCTTCCCCCCCAATATTAGGCTCGGCAGACATCCTTGAAAATTACGGACTTTGTTTAGTTAGAAATTAAAAGTATTGTTTTCAATTTATTACACGTAAATGACATGGCACACAATGGCAATTCTACGGGGGTATCCCTCGACCCTGAGTGCTGGTGAAATAATTTTAAATATATAAAAATACTTTTTATTCCAAAAAAAAATATCATGATTTTTTAAAGTTAACCCTAAAATATGAAAATATATAGGGGAAAAACGTTTAAGCCAGATCAAAGATTTATCTGTTCAAGGAATCGTAGGATACTTGAAGTATAAGTGGAAGTTTTTTATTAAATTAATAATTATTAAAATATTTTTGTGTCTCCTGTATTGACAACATGTCGTCGGAATCAAAAAGTATTTCAGTTTGTTTTGGTAGCTATGATAGATTTTTAATATACAAGGTATCAGCTAATCGGGACCCTGGCAAATATTTATGATTTTTTTTTATTATACATATATGCTTATATAATCTATTATAATTTACTTAAATATTAAACTTTTTTAATAATAAATATTTAAGAAAAATTTATAACTTTGTTTGCTGTTTACTAAATATTTTTTATTTGATACAGAATATCTTAGTAGTTAAAAAATTTAATTTCACAAGTAATTAACGCAATTCAAGTTTTTCAGAAATTTCTTTGATATAGGATACTTTAATTATTTTTATACACTATATATATCTGTATTATACTACATAGTATTAAGTACTATATATATATATGTATATATATATATATATATATATTACATACATATATACTATATGATATATTATTATATTACTATTATAATATATGTATTATATATAAATATATTATATAATACAAATTAATATTTTATTATTTAATTATATATACTATATATATATCTATAATCCATCTTATATATATTATATATTATCTATATATATACTATAATATATATAATTATATAATAATCTCATATAGTATATATATATATATATATATAATATATATATATATAAAATATTATAATATATATATATATTATAAGATATATATATATACTTATATATATATATATATATATATATATATATAATATATATATATATATATATATATATACATATATAGTATATAATATATATATTATAAGATATATATACTATATATATATATATATATATATATATGCCAGAGAAATTGAGGGAAACAAATATATGATCTCTCTCTGAAAATTCTTCAAGAAGAAATATGGATTCATTCTGAAGATTAATGTATTATTGCGCGAAAATATAGAATATATATTATTCCCAAATAATTCTCAATTATTATATAACACTTCAAAAGAATTATTAGATAAGTATATATATATTCTATATATATATATATATATTAATATTATTACTAGTATATATAATATATACTATATATATATATATATATATATATATATATTATACATATATAAATATATATATTATAAACTATATATATATATATATATATATATATAATATATACTACTATATATAGGTATATATATACTATATATAATATATATATATATATATATATATATAGTATATAATATTATATATATATAAATAATAGATATATATATATAAATATATATATACTCATATTATAATATGATATACTATATATATATATAGTTATATTAATTACATATATCATACTATATTATATATACTAATAATATACATATTATATAACTATATATATATACTATTATATATCAAGGAACTCCTCTGGTGGGAAAACCCAGAGTCTAATGAATTCCATCAAAGTTTGGGGATAATCAAAGTCCTGTCAAATTAAATGCCAATAATGTTCCGCGATTCGCATAGCGTTTGACACAATACTTCGTAGAGGGTATTCCAGACCTTATCTGTAAATACATATTTAAATTGAGCTGGGTATCAAAGAGCTGGACAGAAAAAGGGGTAAGACTGTGTGGAAAGATGTGTGGCAAAAGCCTTTCTCAATGAATGGAGGAAGTATACTACCGAAGAGTTAAGAAGAGAATTAGAAAGTTAGTGAAAGCAAAAGAGTGGATATATAAGTAAAAAATCCTGGCAAGTATCTATGCTATGATGGTGTGAAAAAATTTAAAAGACGTCTGCCTAATAACTTCTCAACCTCTTAGAAATTTGCTTAACTTAGATATTAAGAAGAGGAATATGATGCTTCCATGAGAAAAAGAAGCATCATGAATATTCAGGACAGATGAAGATTTAATATGTGCTTCTTCGAAGATGTTATTAAGGTTGTGTGGGAGATTATGTCGAGTACAAAGACGAAAGAACTATGTTTTTAAGGCATTGAAAAATAACCCTATTTTTTTTGTCTCAATTAGAATTTCAAGAAAGATCTGAGGTTATTTTCTAAAATATCACCATCCTTACATCAGTTATTTCAAGTTGGCTGGGATGTCTTTCAAAACAAAGGAGTAAATGGAGGATGGAGCTATCGGCAATCGGTATAGGATCGAATAATTAATAAAGTGATAGAGAAAGTGTTGGAGATACCAGAAAACCACCAAGAATACTATAATTAATAGATTTGAATGAAGGTGACAGTCTACATCAACTGCTATGGAGCGATTGGGTATAAAAGATCAGAAATAACGTCACAGCGAAAAAAGAATAGCAGACCGAAAGAGGCAGAGGATGTAACCCTAAAAGTTTTAGGAAAAATTCACTGAAATGTCGGTACTCTCACAAAAGACATGAGGCGAATGTTTTAGTTTTTTGTTGTTAAATATAGTCGAAAAAGTTAGGCTAGTCACTAGAGCTAGGGGATATGATAAATTATCTAGAACAACTTAATTGTATCACAGATTGGCAGAGAAACAAAACTAAGGAATAAAACTTAGTAAACATAAGAACAAGCTCTTATGACCATTTAAGATGGCATAAATAGGTAGAGCTTGGTGTCGGCAAGCAAAGAACCTAGATTCAGTCAAGAATAAGAGGAAAGGAATGTTTAGAGGAAGAGAGCGAGGTGTGGCGTCAACAGTTCAACATCAGAAGTTAGAATAAAGACCCGAGTGCTTCAGAAATTAATGAAAAAATGGAGAATTCATCAGAGCAAGCAAGCAGCGAACTTGACTAGTCTCACAACATTGCCACCTTCTGGAGGCAGCGGACCCATTCGATCAGTAGCGCACAACCTTGCCTTACTGCGAGGCACGAAGTCATAGTGGGACACAATACCGTTACTGGAACAGCGAAAGTCATAGTCGCGAACCAATGCCCATTACTGGAGCTCTTTTAAACTCCTGAGTGATGATAGAGTGAGAAAGAGTGGATCATGGCGCAGTGTTTAAATACCAACCCTATCCAAACATCTCGCATTTCGGACATTATTTTAGAATTAAACAACATGTTCATGTGAAACTTTAGGTTTATGAAACGTACTCATATGAACAAGGGGAGATCGGTGGAATGTATGGACCATGCCATTATTTACTGGAAACAGCGAACAGTATAGTGGAATCAATTGCCAATACTGGAAGTCTTTTTAACTCCTAAGTGCATGAATAGATGCAAGAGTGGATCTCAATGGGAATTGATCTTCCACATACAGGCCAACCTACCAAACCACATCTCCTCATTCAATTATTTGAATACCACTAAATGATTCAACAAATAATAACTTTATAGGTTATTATGAAGGTACATATGAATTAGGGCCGAGATGGCTGGTAATGTATGGACACGATACATATAAAGAAGCGGAAAAGAGGGGAGTGCACCACTAAAGTGATCAAATTCACTCGAAGATAATGGTACAGAATCGTCTCCTCATTGCAGGTCGAAAGGCCGACCAGCCACCTCATCCAAGGCTCAGAAGCAATAAGAGTGCAGACAGAATAATTCAGAACAGACATGAAAACTCAGTGAGGTTTGATTTCAAATACCCTATATCACATAACTACATACTATAAAATATCACTATTACGCCCTAACATACACCTATATATACTATATAAAATAAGTTACATAATATATACAAAAAAATATATAATATACTCATAAAAATCATTATAAAATAAACAATACTTAATATATATATATACCATATACTAATAGAAAATATAAAATATAATATATAAAGATCACATATAATATATACAATAAATAACATATATATAAAACATTAATACAATTATTATCTACAGCAAACCCGTATGGTTATCTGTGCAATTCCACCTTATTTTATAAATAGCTGAAATGACAGATATATTTATCCAGAACTTACGTATAAATATAATATAATAATATATAATAATATATAATACATACGTAGGTATTTATACCGCCTACTACATAATAATAAAAATCACATAATATTAAAAAGAATATCATATCATATGCTAACCTAAAATATCGACGATTATCGACGAAACATAGCATATCAACGGGTGACCTGCGAGCTCATACTCTAATCAGATCTTCCTAACATTATAACCACAATAGTCATAAAATATTCATAATATCACCACCAGCCTTCCTCATAGCCTAAAAACAAATCAAAAAACAAAATAGGAAACAATAACAAAAAGACAACTCATATATACAGTAGTAAACACTCGACTCAAAAAAACCAAAGAACCCCCAAACAATATAAACCCCCCCTAATCATAGACCATCATAAGTATTATGTCCACGCACCAGTAATTGTAAATATAATAAAATAATATACCAATAAGAAGAACTAGACCTATAAATAGAACTGACATAATACGAACGTAGTAAGAAAACTCTAATACTACATTAATCATAATATATACAGCGTTAAATAATAAACCTAACCGTCATCACCCTATAAACTCCTACACCAACACCACCACATACACTAACACCAACCTTATAGATTACACAAAAATCGATAAGATACTAAACACCACAGCTATAATATACCCTGTACCAGTAATCAACAATAAAATTAGCTTGCATTTTTTAGTTGAGATTATTATCTCTAACTCAACTGCCTCCTCACGCATACAACGTTATCCGCATGCACGCGGGTCCCTCACAAAAGGTGTACAGAGAGTCCAAATACGGGATGCCCGATGACATTGATTTTGCATATATTCCCAGGATTTTTTCATTTTATTGTTTAACCATTCCAACCAAGAATATTTCACAAAGTTGAACAAAGACTGACTTCCATGCCAATTCAATATCAGATTCATTACTGAAGCACGCTTTACAGTACACATACAATATACATCGCAAGATACGCATTGATAAAGGAATAATACCATCCAGACATATTCTCCTATCGGCACAAAGCAGAGGAAATGCTGCGCAACTACGAAAAATAGCTCTCGACTATCTAAAGAGTAACAACACCCACCATAAGCCCTGACAGGGATCCCGAATCAGTGAAATGGAAGAAGTGTTTCTTAACTTTTAAGGAACAGGAAATCACCAAGCAGAACGCGAACTCTGACCGAGAAGTAGGAAGCCGATCAACTCATAGTATCTTATTGACAACCCCAAGAGATGCTGATAAGCACCCATTTCTTTAGCAGTTTTCGGCACACTCAGGACACCTTATCTGAGGGACGACGTGCACAGTATGGAATTCTACCTAGCGTGCGCAGATGTGCCGATAGATGGGATCCCATCTCCTCCTCATACTTTTGGATCTTTTTTTAGGGAGCTATTTTAGGAACAAACTGTGTTGTTAAAAGTGAGAACGCTATAATGTGTTGATGAAATGCTCTCCTATTATTCTGAGGCTTCTAAGATGATGATAATTAGCTACGGTCCATCATAAACGAGTATAACTCAACTAACGCATTACGGGAGACTAGAAATAGGAATATAGTATATTATAATATATAGATATAATTAGATACAAATTTAAGCTATATAGTAATATATAGTATAATAGTATAGTTACATAAGTAATAGATAGCAAGATAGGTAATAATAAGGGTCATATATAATTAAATAAAAATATATAAATACTATAATACTATAATATATGATAATAATATAATAATAAGTAATATAATTAATTATAATGAATTATAATAATAAATAAATCATAATAATAAAATATAATAGATAACTAATGAAGGGTAATAAATCAATAATAATTAATAATAAGAAAATATAATAAGTAAATAAATAAAAGTAATTCTAGTAATTATTATTTAATCAGTAGAATTTAAACTTCAAAATGAATGAGCGGATAAGATAATACATATATTAGTTGACGTTAGAGGGGTACAGAATATATTATATAATAGTATGTAGTATTAAAATAAGCTAATATAGAGTCTAAAGCTTGAGAAAATAATTAAGTAGTGAGTAAACTCAATACAATACAATAGTAAAATGATCAAATATCATGACATAAAAGGGAGGCACACCAAGAGTGAACTATGAACGAGTCAATGAAAAGGCCCTTAATACTAGGTGATGAAGAATATGAGCCTATAGATACGGAATCTAACGATGAGTATAGGGGCATAAACTTAGAGAGTAGTGAGAAAAAATGCTCGACTTAGTCAAGGTACAACAAACTGGGTACGTACAACGGGGCGGACGGCAGATAGAGCTATAGCACTAAAGTAAGTACGCCAGAACTAGCGATACAGCGTAGATAACTCACAAATGTAATATTACCTACCACAGTCACTAGATCAGTAAAAGATTCCAAACTAAGTATCAATAATCGCTATCAATATACACCTTATCTCATAACGTACTAGCGCATAAAGTCCTAACTAAGACACATAGATACAGAATACCTCACCCGCGATCAGAGTGAGAAAGAACTCAAAACGCCTAAGAAAAGTACACATATACGCATACTCGATAAATCCGCGAGTAAGACGTGACCCAGGCAATCACCACCGGATATAAACTATAGATAAACCCAGTCGATAAGTAAACAACGCTCACACAATCATAAATAACACTCCAATAAGTATAACAGTTAATAATAAACTACTATATACTGAACATTATCACATAATATACTCAATACCATAACCTGGTACACATAAGATATATACACTCACCTAACTATGAATCAAATATATGCTACTACTACCAACCTATACAATACTGATAAGACTACATACAGACGTCACCAGACACAACACCAGCCTAGCCGCAAAGACATAACAATAGCTGGCTCTATTATGAAAACTAGATATCACCACGCAGACATAGTAAAACGACCAACAATAAAATAACATAATACACCTTACCCTCCACCCTATACTACAATTCGTCTATACTCACAAACTACATAATTACCATATACCAAATATACTAATATTCACTATCACGGAAATCAATATAGTATATATATGCCTACGGTATTTCGTGCTCACATTTCACACCTTTCTCACGAATTAAACATAATATCGGCAGCGAATATACTGAATTACCACTTGAAAGAAACTAAACGCGTAAAACAAATTGTTGCAAGGCCATTAACAAAAAGTGTCTATTAACAGTTGTTCGCATCCACTATACTATATATCAATAAATATCTGACTAAACACTACCTCGTATTAAGATACCCAATCATAATACATATAATGATACACGTTATATAAGTATAAACTATACTATAATATCTATTACGCTATAGACACCCAGAACTAAATTCAATACAACTACCCTAATATAAAATAAACATATCACATGATCCACAAATAAAGAAATAAAGTATAAATAATAATAATAATAAATTGAATATCCTCTGAATAAATTTTAAATAATATTGATATCATGTTTTAGGATCGGACACCCCCATTCGTGTATCATCCACCCTGATCCCCTCTCTCTTACGCTCAAAAGAAGCGTCACGTCGGAGGCGGTAGAATTATATTAAGAATAAAAATAGCTCCCAAAAACAACACTAAATAATAAAATAAGACTCGAAGAAAGCGAAAAATAAAAAAAAATTATGAACACACAAACATGTTAATAATAACATATCAATAATAATAAAGATCAAATAAATAACATCCCTAGATAATACATAATAATAATAATTAAATATATAGATAATACATACAAATTACACGCAACGATCAAGACACACATAAATAATAATAGATAAAGTCTTAAAAAAATTATTCAACAGAAAAATCAAAGTATTAAAAACAATAAAAAACGTATACGAACTATTCCTTTAACCTGCTTCGCCAATATTTAAACATTAATCAGTACGAAAGATATGTCATAATAGAAAAATAAATGTAGAGACGCGAATAACCTAAGAGCCTTTACTATAACACGTATAATACTAAATAAATATATAAATATTTAAATAGATAATATATAAATATATAAATAAGTAAATATTATACGATATATTTACAATAATATAATATAAATCTAATATATTATACTAAACATATATTAGTATAATACAATAACATAATCTATATATATCAATACAATATATATATATATATATATATATATATATATATATATATGTCAGAGTAGTTAAAGCTGACATCATGTAACATCTGACACCATGGACGGGGCAGTAAATACAATATATATATTTGGAATCAGACGGAAAATCTTTAACTTTAAGGAGGGTTTTTTAATTTATTTTTTTTTTTTTTTTGGCATTACTTCCGTAAGCAAAATATTTTAAAATTTTTTTTTTTCCATTTTTAGGAGGCTCGAGCCGACGGGGGTCAGAGGGCGGAACAGAAATACCCCCCCCCGTCGTCGTTCATCGGAACGGCCAGAATGCAGACCCTGACTCGCATTCTTGAGGTTTACCCTATGGTATTCCTTTAGATTAAAAAAAAAAGAATAATTTTACATCCTTTACACTTTCATATTACTTTAACTAAAGAAATACCATAGGGGTAAACAACGCAAAGATGCAGGACGTGGAGGGTCTCCGGCTCCCGGGGACGGACGAGACTTCGTCACCCTCTTCTGTCCCCGCGGCTCAGAGCCACCTAAATAGGAGAGTGTTTTTTTTCTTTATAATATTCCGACGAATAAATAAAATAACAAAAAGCAAATAAATAAAAAACGATTAAATATATTTCCGGTGATTCCAAATTATATAATTATTTTCTGATAGGATGCTGCCGTTCATTGAGTTAAATTGCTGCAGCTTAAGACAACATGTCGAATAAGAATATATACAGATGTAGTTAAATATATACTAATATAAAATACTAAAAATAAAACAAACTAATATAAATTATATCATAAAATAATAATAATAGGTGCATGGTAATACATAAATATAATAAATACTCGAAAATCTTAAAACACCAATCACACAAAGGCCCAACGACAGATACCACCTATAACAGAGTATAACATAATACGTAGGCAAATAAATTAAATACTATAACAAAATACAGATATAATATAATAAATATTATTGTAAACATAAAAAAAGTAAAATATAAAAATGGAACTGTGTTATATATACTTCCATATTTAAGCATATAACAATACCATATATATATAAAAACAAATACATATATAATCTATTTTATGAACGAGAAATCTGAAAATAAAAATAATATATGACCTAAATAATCTTAATTCTCAGAGATGAATCCTAAAGATAGATGAAGAAGAACGGAAGGATATTATTCAGCACGACAAAAATTGCTAATGGACCAACGGTAGAAGTTCATAGATCCGCCAACGTGTTTCACTGAAGGGGAATAAAATATACAATGACCTTCCCTGAACCTTAAGTTAATTGGAGCACATTGACCATTGACCTGCTCCTTGACTTTTTGCAACCAAAATATTATCTAAGACAACCTTAATTCTAGCAACCCATAACATTTTTAAAGACAACCACTAATTTTAGCCCCTTCGAAGGACAGGGTGCGGACAGATGAAGGCGAGACCTGCCAACAGTAACAGTAACCCCCCCAAATATTTTCCCCCTGCCTAACATTTTTTCGAACCAGTGAGAGGGCAATCTTTTGCCCACAAAAAACCACACAGTAATTGTATTATATGCTATATATGGCTTAGCCTTATTGTGATGTATTTAACACCTTGATCCATGGTCCCCCGCAGGGTTCGTCTCGCGCCAGCCGCCCGGCCGCAGCCCGCCCGCCAGCCAACGTCGCGTCCCCATCCCACACTGAATCCGTAGGTTTCACATCCGGCCCGCGTCCCGCCCCGCCGCATTTTAATATATACAATATATATACTATATATATATAATAATAATAATAATATATATATAATAATAAATATATATATTAATAATTAAATAATAATATCACTACACAACACACACACACACAACACACACACACACAACACGACACACACACACAACTGGTAATTCGGGTTTTAAAATGTTTAAAAAACATAAAAAGATTATCTCAAGAGTGGCACAAGCCTGGTGACATAACTTTAAGTCTATTAATATTTGCCCTAAGCACTAGAGCTTCGCACCTCAAACGATTGCGCAACAACTGGTATTCTAAAATGAGGCTTACAACGACGCAAAAAAAAAACCTCAAAACAACTACCTATATAGAAACTCAAGATATTTTCAAAACTAATCATAGCTTCTGTTACAATACCATGAAATATTCACATTCTTAGATATAACTGACATGTAAGTTGTAATATTTAACTTTCTATAAATTATATCAAAAATAAATAATTCTACCTTAGATTCATCAAATAAAATATTATCATATTCCTGAATAAGATATTAAATAATATATATAATTATAAGTAAGGATAACTATTACAATTATTTGACCCGCATTACTGCAACAAATCTATATATAAACAATATAATATACATATACTAATATAATATATATTCAATATAATAAAAGTATATCCAAATAGTAAATAAATATATAATATATAATATATAATATTATATAATAATATACAAAATAAAAATATTATTATCATCATATAGAGAAGAAAGAGAGAAGAGAGAGAGAGAGAAGAGACGAGAGAGAGAGAGAAGAGAGAATTATATAGTCGCCAAGTGGCCGCAGCATTTCGAGCCCTTGGTGCTATCAGTGCGCAACGTGATTAATACCGATTTAAATAATAATAAATAATAATTAATAATAATAATAATAAATAACTAAATAATAATAATAATAATAATAAAAATTAATAATGAATAATAATTAATAATAATAATTTAATAATAATAAAATAATAAATAATAAATAATAACTAATAATAATTAATATAAATAATACATAATAATATAGAGACCAGTAAACAGCTCACATCTCGCTATCGAAGGACTGATCCAGCAGTCACGACCAACTATTACTGTCCCAGATAAACCCAACATAAGCCAAAACATGCGCATGCTCTAACACATAATACATCTAAATAATAAATATAAATAATATATTGCAAAATTTTAATAATAATAATATAATATCAAATAATAAAATAATAATAACTAAAAATAAAATAATACAAAATAATAATAATACAAATAAATAATAATAAATACCTATAATAAATAATAAATAAATCTCAAGATCCATGCACCATGTGGTTTACTCCATCCCATGTCAAACCCATCAATAACCAACATGTACTGCAAATCATACAATATATAGATTAGTTCGACTATAATAAAAATAATAATAAACTAAATATATATCAATATATAGATAAATAATATAATATAATATAATATCTATACATATATATATAATAAATATAATAATAATAAGATATATATAGATATATATAATATATATGAAGAGAGAGAGAGATAAGAGAGAAGCAGGAAAGAGAAGACCGAGAGATGAGACAACGGCAAAGAGAGAGAAGAGAAGTACACCGATAGGCCGTATCCACACCATAATCAACATAGTTAAAGCGTCCACGGACAGATAAGTTAACTTACTATAAATAATATAATATCAAAATATAAATAACTTATATAATATAATATAAATAATAATATATATATATACTACTATATAGTTAATATATAAATTAATATATCAAAAGAATTATTTGTTCACCACACACACAGACTCACATATACACACAACATACGACTTAATGTCACTATATACACACATAAGCAACTCACCCTAGAACAACTAATACACTGAGACCCATATAACACTTAAACACATATCACCACAATAGAACATTACACTTACCACATTAGACACATGCGTTGTGTATATTATACAGTCGTTAGATGTTTTCTTACTATGAGTTAGCATTTTCTAACGTTATTTCTAGCGCTAATTCTCTACACCTCCAATCAAGAACAGAGCAATACTGTACTCTATCCCCTGAGTCATAATATGGAACACCGAGGTGGACCAGACAAGATATTACATTACACCGACTCGCCAACCGATGCACGTTACACTCAGAATATTTGAAAGTCCATACAACTGATAACGACCAATATAATTGTTAACCGTTAACATATAGAATATACCCCGGCTATTGTGTCATACCTTAGATGTCTCATCTCGGATGGCACATCTTTAACGGCCCGTTATATTGATTCATCTTGGATGGAATCAGTCTTTGAATGTCATCTCTTGATGCTTGCTTTAATGTTCCTGGAGAGAATTTTTAATTATATATTGTTATATCTTTAATTGTTGATGATAAGTTTTTAAGACCTAAAATACCCAGATCAAAGGTTATTCCGTATAGCACAAGAAATCGAGATCAATGTATATATTTTATAAATATCTTAATTCAATTTAAGCGTTAATATATTATTTACGTAGTGTAAAGAACAAGTTATTAATTTATTTTTCTCACAAATATCGGTAACATTATTATATATATTTTCGGATTCTTATCCACTAAAATCAGATGGTAGATACTATACCACAAATAAAATATAAACTAATAGTCATATAGTATATACATCATATATATACTATAATAATAAATATCAATATAATATTAATAATATACTACATATTATCCCTCATATAATATATAAATAATATATATAAATAAGATAACTAATATACGTACTATAATTTATTGAATATAATTTTATCTATTAATTGATTATTATATAAATTATTATTTGCATTTATATATTAATGTTATTTTATTTAATGTAAATAATTTATAATATTGTTATTATGATAATATTATATTATTATAACTAATATTTAAATGTTAATATTATAATATTTATATATATTATGTCCCCTTTATATATTCATTTAAAATTATTATTATTTATTATTAATATTATTAATATGCATATATTATATTAATTTTAACTTAATTATTTCATTTAATTGTTAATTATTTTAACTTATTAATAGATATATTAATTCTATATGGGTTTTAATGTGCATATATATAATTAATGTTAATTATTTTTATATTGTTATTCGATAAAATTATTATTATTATTTTAATTATTTGTGCAAACGAGTTTAATGTTAAAATTATTATTCTTTATTAATATTATTTTTAACTCTTAATTATTTTCCATTTAATATATTTAATTAATTAATTATTTTATATATTGCATTACATTATTATTATTCTTAACTTACCTGTTTATATATGTAATTTTTTATTTAATAACTAAATTAATTTCATTTACAAACTGGATAATTTTAAAACAATGTAATACTATTATATTTATCGTTATTTATTTGCATTATATTTATTATTATTTTAACTTTAATTATTTTCTATTTGTAAGGATTTGTTTATTATTTCTACTTTATTTATTTCATTTACAAAATAATTTCAGATAAATACTATACTATATAAATACTATATATACCTATTACTATATATATATATATTAAACTACTATATAAGTATACATATATATACATATACTAATACTATAATATATACTATATTACTGATAAATATTTAGATACGTATCCTATATGGCTTATCACCTACAAAAGGTCAATTAATAATGGGTAAGAGAAACAAAGGTAGCCAACTACTTAGTTTTATACTACGTAGACAGCATGCTGTCTGTATACGGGATTATTTCCTATAAAGCATGCCCGTTACAGCTTATAAACTATGCTATTAAATAAGGATTCAGATACCCCTCCCGTTTATATCTCAAAAACAAATATTTAGATACTTAACCTTATAAGTCTTAACCATCTGGAACGTAGTCTTTTTCTCTTGATATATATATATATATATATAGTATGATATATATATATATATATATATATATTATATATATATATATATATATATATATATTATATATATATATATATATATATATATATATATATATATATATATATATATATATGCTTATGAGTTTCACGGTTTTTATAAGTTTCTTACTTCGTAGTATAAATATATAGTATTTTACGCTTAATTTCATGTATCTGGAACATAATCTTCATCTCTTGATATATATATATATATATATATATATATATATATATATATATATATATATATATATATATATATATATATATATATATATATATATATATATATATATGTTTATGAGTTTCATGGTTCCTTATATAATCTTATGAGTTTCATGCTTTGTTATAAGTTTCATACTTCATAGTATAAATATATATACATACACACTATGCCACTTATAAGCACTTACACACACAGATTTACTTACACACCCAGATTTACTTGCACTCACACAGATTTACTTACGCACACACAGATTTCCTAATATTTTGGCAACCCTAATTTTTGCAACCCTTCGAAGAAGGGTTGCGCCAAACGGCTGCGTAAGCAACCGTTTTACGTACCCCACCCTAATTTTTTGACCAACCCTTTGGTCTTCCATGGGTCATTTTTTGCCCACGGTATATTTTGGCCGCCTTTAGGGCTAGCCCGTTTTGTTGCTTAAACTTGTTGATTTGACCATGATATTTAGGCCTGACCTTGCCAGATACCATGGGTTAATTTTTTTGACCCACCCTAATTTTTCGACCAACCTTTGGTCCCGGTCATTTTTTGCCCAACGTATTTTGGCCGCCCTTTAGCGCTGGCTTAGCCCGTTTTGATGGCTTAACCTTGTTGACTAGAACTTGATATTTAGCCTTTGACCTTGCCATACCATGTGTCATTTTTGTCCACGGCAATTTTTTACCCACTCGTGGCCCACCCGTCACATATTTCGTTCCTAACTTGAACGCATGTATGGATCTTTCCTAACTTGAACACCTACACACACACACACACACACACACACACACACACACACACACACACACACACACACACACCTACACACACACACACCACACTTACACTTATACACACATTCACTATGACACTTATACACACATTCACTATGACACTTACATTTACCCATAGACACTTACATTTACACTTATACTCACGTACAAACACACTACCAACCCTTTTGTATTCTACGGTACAATTTTGATGCCTCAGCTTTGATGCCTCAACTTTGATGCCCCCACTTTGTTGCCTCAACTTTAATTCCCCAGCTTTGATGCCTCACCTTTGTTGATGACCCAACTTTGATGGCTCAACTTTTATGGCTCAACTTTGAGGGTGTCATCTTTGATGGTACCTATATTGTTGGTTCAGCTTTGATGACTCAGATTTATTGATGGTTCAACTTTGATGGTACCCAATCACCGTAAGGAGTATCTAGTGATGTTCTATTAGTGTTCTATGAGTATTCTATGAGTGCCTGGTGAGTGCCAGGTGAGTGCCAAGTGAGTGGCAATGAGTGCCAATGAGTGCCAAACATGTATTTTATTAAAATCTTTCTAAGTTCTTATTTAAAAATAACAATTATTCACTTACATTTATATTATTCGGTCGATGTTAACTAAAAATATTTCAAAGTTTTTTAAATAATTCGGCTTTTCTTTATTATTATTATTATTATCTATGTACATTGACAATCCATCATGAGAAAACACAACAACCCGCACTCCTACAGACACAAAAACTGACTCTCACTCTGTAAAATGTTTAAATACTACTTTAGACCTAAAAATTAGGATATCTTTATGTATCCCGGTGCGATTTAGACCTAATTCCAGGTCAAAATATATTTCAAACTGACCTTTTTCTGTAAAATGTGGTGCAATAACTACGTTAGGCCTAAATTTATGCTTAAATTTAGGATAAGCCTTTTTGTATCCCAGGTTGATTTAAGCCTAATACCAGGTTAAAAGGTCATATGTATATTATTTTTTGTTTTGGTTTTAATTTTTCTTTTGTTTTTTTTTTTTGTTTTTTTTTTTTTTTTTTTTTTTTTTTTTTTTTTTTTTTTTTTTTTTTTTTTTTTTTTTTTATTACTTTTTTTTTGTTTTTTTGTTTTTTGGTTTTTTTTTCTTGTTGTTTTTTTTTGGTGGTTTTTTTTTTTTTTTTTTTTTTTTTTTTTTTTTTTGTTTTTTGGTGTTTTTTTTTTTTTTTTTTTTTTTTTTTTTTTTTTTTTTTTTTTTTTTTTTTTTTTTTTATTTTTTTTTTTTTTTTTTTTTTGTTTTTTTGTCACTTATTATTGATTTAACTGTTTTTTGGTTTTTTTTTGGTTTTTTTTTTCGAAACAACAATAATCAATGTTATTATAATTTTTATAAATGATATTTCAAAACGAAACATGCTGGATCGGTAAGTTCCTTTAAGCAGTCAGAAGGAAATGTTACCTTTCTTGTGAGATGGATTAATCCTTATCTCTATATGAGCTCGTATGTGATTGGTCGAGAATTATTTTATAGTTGTTTGTTTTACGTAATGTAAAAACATGTTTTTTCATATCCTGAACCTCTACCTGTGATTGGATGAAAATAAACTTAGTTCGCGTGTTTTAGACCTAGATTTATTTAAGAATCATTTCGGTTATGACTGTTAGAGGGTAGAAGTTGTGCGGATTATAATAAAATGATCTATTATAACGAAGTGTATATCATTGATTCACCTTAACATGTAATACCTCAATACCAAGACATTAAATCCAGTGGAAGCAAATCCCAGAAGTAGGTTTCATTCTGTATATAAAAAAAACCAACGGATTTGAATTTTCAAGTGTGCCACCCAATCACCCTGTTATAATACAAAGCGTATTTTCATGACAGATGAATTACTTTCTATATGTAATCACACTGAAGCGGATTGGCTTACAGAATACTTTAAACCAAGCGCAGCTTTAAACTGGACCGAAACAGTTATTAGCCTGTGTGAAGAAACCAGCGATAAACAACTTACTCTATCATTTTATAAACATCAAACCTAATCCAGTTTGGAAGTTAGCATTATGGGAAGAAATAATGAAACACGTATTTGAACCTAATCATTTGCTTCTACATTCAGCCTAGTGCAGATGAAATATATGTAGAGGTACGTAAGCGAATGTTAATACAGATAAAGAAGACATATGTGTTATCCTAATTAAACTAACGTAATCAATTACATGTATACCAAGAATATCTGCGCATTTAAGAAAACCGCTGATCGATGATCCTACGGAATCATCGATCCGCTTTCCCTAAGTTTCTATAGATCCGTACAGAAATTTCATTTATCTACTTAGAAATACAATGGCAAGAAATATTTATTGCAGGTGACCCAGAATGTAAATATATACTATGATATCTGAGCGGGAACTTTTTACGTTGTGTTAACTGAAGGTATTACTGCGATACGAAACTATATCATCGATAAGATATAAATGATTGGCATATTTGCAAAAATTTAGAGAATTTTAATATAAAAAATAAGTGAAAACATCATGTGTAAAATGTAAGTGGAAGTGTAATATATAATAATATTCCTGTATTATATTTAATGTGAACCTTATATAAAATCATTGTATATATTTAATTTAGCCTTGTATATATATAATTTTAGCCTTAATATATATATATATATTTATATAGATATATATTAATATATATATATATATAATATATATATATATTAATATATATATATATATATATATATATATATATATATATAATATTATAAAAATTATTGTAGATAATATATTAAATTTTTAATTATATAGTAAAGTTTTATTTATCCTTATTTTTTACTTTCTTAAATTAAATATTTACATGTATGTTAAGAGTTTAAAAAAAAACCCCCGGTTCAGGATATGAAAAAAAACATGTTTTTACATCACGTAAACCAAAAAGCGAAAAAATAATTCTCGACCAATCCCATACGAAGTCATATAGAGATAAGGATTACTCCGTCCACTCACAAGAAAGGTAAACATTTCCTTCTTACCTGCTTAAAGGATCTTACCGATCCAGCATGTTCCAGTTTGAAATATATTTTTAACTCATATGTTTTACTATTTTAACTCATATATTTATTAACATTATGTTTTTTATTTTGTTTTAATACTTTTTATTTATTTTATTATTATTTTTATTTATTTTTATTATTATTTTTATTTTTTTTATTTTTTTTTTTTATTTTTTTTTTATTATTATACTTAGTGTTATTTACTTCATGCCTATTGTTATTATTATTTAGAACACACATTCACTATGACACTTATACATACACACATTCACTATGACACTTATACACACATTCACTATGCCACTTACATTTACCCGTAGACACTTACATTTACACTTATACACACACACACACACACACACACACACACACACACACACACACACACACACAGATTTACTTACACTCACACACAGCTTTACTTACACACGCAGATTTACTTACACTCACACAGATTTACTTACACACACACATTCACTTACACATATAACGTATAATTTATTAAAACATTTTATGTTTTATTTAAACACGTTTTATAATACTCATTCAAATATAACTAAAATAATTTCAAAGTTTCTTAAAAACTTCTATAATAAATCAATCATTATCTTTAAACAAAGAATTTAACTGTTAATACTTTTGTTTATAAATTTTATAACTATCAAGTTTTAAAATAACTTTTACTAAAATTTTATGAAATTTTATTAAAAACATATATTTTACGTACCTTAAAGCAATAAAATCAGTAGGGCAAGCCCCTAGCACCCTCTACATCAAGCTATGCCACGTTTCTATTGACTTACTGCTTTACATCATCGTTAGCCATGTAATAAGTATAAAAATAAACCAAAATAAGTCTTCTCTGCTAACATAAACATTATTTTATTAAAATCATTCGAAGTTTTTATTTTAAAAATAACAATTAGTCACTTACATTTATATTATTCACTCGATGTTAACTAAAAATATTCAAAGTTTTTTAAATAATTCGGTTTTCTTTATTATTATTAATTATTATCTATGTACATTGACAATCCATCAGGAGAAAACACAACAACCCGCAACTCCTTACAGATACGAAACTGACCTCTCTCTCTGTAAAATGTGTTAAATAACTACTTTAGGCCAAAATTAGGATAATCCTTTTTGTATCCCGGGCGATTTAAGCCTAATTCCAGGTCAAAATATATGTCAAACTGACCTTTTTCTGTAAAATGTGCTGCAATAACACGTAGGCCTAAATTTGCCTAAATTTCAGATTAAGCGCTTTTGTAAGACGGGCTAATCTTAATCCTAATACCAGGTCAAAAGTAATTCGCGTATAGACAAGAATTATTGTTATTTTATTATTTTATAAATATTATTTCAAACTGAAACATGCTGATCGGTAAGATCCTTAAGCAGTAAAAAGGAAATGTTCTCCTTACTTGTGATTGGTCGGAGTAATCCTTATCTCTATATGGCCTCGTATGTGATTGGTCGAGAATTATTTTATCGTCTTTTGAAAATTAACTTTGTTCTTTAATCTTGTATTTGAGCAGATGTGTGTTTTATATCTTTTAGACCAAACTCATTTTAAAATCATAGTCATTTTAGCTGTTAAGCCGTGCACAAGTTATCTGATTTGTATTAGAAGTGTTTTATTTTTACTAAGTGTATATCATATTTTATAATAAATTACTTACATTGAGGAATAATAATTAATTTCACTAGAATAGATAATAATTAATTCCAGTTCATAAGCTAAACACCAGGGCTCAGCATGAGCCCCACCCGCAAAGGCAGCCAAACCCGCACCCGCCGCGTCCCCGCCGCGTCCCCGCCCGCCGCTTCCCCGCCCGCCGCGTGTTTGCGCCCGCAGTGCGCAATATTTCCGCGTGCGCCCGCAGGCGCCATATTTCCGCACATATATAATTATATATAATAATATATATAATATATATAAATATATATATATATATATATATATATATATAATATATATATATTATATATTATATATATATATGTGTTGTGGGAACCTTGTGTGTTGTGAGTGTCTGTGTATTTGCATATGTTGAATAAAGAGATATAGTGTATGTGTTATAATGTGTAAGTGAAGTTCTATGTAAAGTTAACGCTTATAAGTTGATGAATCATTAATATAGGTGGTATCCAAAGATGACGCCATCAAAGATGAGTCATCCAAAGTTATGAACCACCAAAGGCTGAGATACCAAAGCTAATTATTAAGTTGACGGCATCAAAAGCTGAGGCATCAAAAGCTGAGGCATCAACGTTTAGGCATCAAAAGCTGAGACATGCAAAAGTGAGCACAAAACTGAGGATCAAAGTTGAGCAACAAAAGCGGACATCAAAGGAGCATCCAAAATATGCGAAGTGGCTGGTGTGTGTGTCGTGTGTGTTGTGTGTGTGAGTGTGTGTAGGTGTGTGTGTGTGTGTTTGCGTATGTGTTGTAGTGTGTGTTCTAAAAATAATAAACAATAGCATGAGGTAAAGAACACTAAGTATAAAAATAAAATAAAAATAAAATTTTAATAAATTATACAGTTATATGTGTAAGTGTGTGTGTGTGTGGTGTGGGTTGTTGGTGTGTGTGTGTGTGTGTGTGAGTGCTAGAATTCTTAAATAATAATAACATTAGGCATGAAGTAAATAACACTAAGTATAATATTAAAATAAAAATAAATGTTTTAATAAATTATACGCTATATGTGGAAGTGAGTGTGCGTGTGTTGTGTGTGTGTTGTGTATGTGTGTGTGTGTGTGTATCGTGTGCGTGCTGGTTGTATGTGTGTGCTAAATAATAATAACAATAGGCATGAAGTAAATAACACTAATATAATAATAAAATAAAAATCAAATGTTTTAATAAATTAACGTTATATGTGTAACTGAGTGTGCGTGTGGGTGTGTGTGTTGTGTGTGTGTTGTGTGTGTGTGTGTGTGTTGTGTGTGTGTGTGTGCATGTTATGCGTGGGTGTGTGGGTTCTAAATAATAATTCGCGGAAATATTGCGGCCTGCGGGCGCACGCGAAGCGGCGGGACCGGCGGGCGGACGCGCGGCGGGGACGCGGCGGGCGACCCGGCGGGACGCACCAGCGGGTGCGGGGTTGGCTGCCTTTGCCGGGTGGGGCTCATGCTGAGCCCTGGTGGTAAGCTTGATAACTAGTGAATTAATTATAATCTATTCTAGTGAAATTAATAATTATTCCTCAATTTAAGTATTTATTTAAATATGATAAACACTTAGTAAAAATAAAACACTTTAATACAAACAGATAACTTGTTTGCACCGCTTTAACCAGCTAAAATGGACTTATATTTTAAAATGAGTTGGCGTCTAAAAGATAATAAAACACCCACCTGCTCAAATACAAGGATTAAACTAACAAAGTTAAAATTTTCAAAAGACGATAAAATAATTCTCAACCAATCACATTACGAGGCCATATAGAGATAAGGATTACTCCGACCAAATCACAAGTAAGGAGAACATTTCCTTTTACCTGCTTAAAGGATCTTACCGACCCGGCATGTTTCAGTTTGAAATATATTTATAAAAATAATAATAACAATGGATTCTTGGTCTATAACCGAATACCTTGTTTAACCTGGTATTAGGATTTAAGATTAGCCCGTCTTACAAAAAGGCTTATCCTAAAATTTAGGCCTAAATTTAGCCTAAAGTAGTTATTGGCACCACATTTTACAGAAAAAGGGCAGTTTGAAATATATTTTGACCTGAATTAGGCTTAAATCCGCCCCGGGATACAAAAAAGGATTATCCTAAATTTAGGCTAAAAGGATTATCCTAAAACACATTTTACAGAGAGAAGTCAGTTTCGTATCTGTGTAAGGAGTGCGGGTGGTTGTGTTTTCTCGTGATGGTTTGTCAGTACAAGATAATAATAATATAATAAAGAAAACCCGAATTATTTAAAAAAAACTTTGAAAGTATTAGTTAACATTCGAGGAATAATATAAAATGTAATGAATAATTGTTATTTTGAATAAAAACTTAGAATGATTTTAATAAAAATACATTGTATGTTAGCAGAGAAGAACTTATTTTGTTATTTATACTTATTATTACATTGCTAAAGATGATGTAAAGCAGTAAGTCAATAGAACAAAACTGGCATAGCTTGATGTAGAGGGGGGCTCTGGGGGCTGGCCCTACTGATTTATGCTTTAAGGTACGAAAATATATGTTTTAATAAAAATTTCATAAAATTTTATAAAAGTTATTTGAAAAACTTGATATTATAAAATTTAATAAACAAAAAAGTATACAGTTAATAATAAATCTTTGTTCAAAGATTAATGATTGATTTATTATAGAAGTTGAAGAACTTTGAAAATAATTTTAGTTTATATTTGATGAGTAGATAAATGCACGTGTTTTAAATAAAACATAAAATTGTTTTAAAAATTATACGTTAATGTGTAAGTAAATCTGCAGTGTTGTAAGTTAAATCTGTGTGATGTAAGTAAATCTGCGTTGTAATAAAGCTGTGTGTGAGGTAAGTAAATCTGTGTGAACATGTGTGTGTGTTTGTGTGTGTGTGTGTGTGTTGTGTGTGGTGTATAAGTGTAAATGTAAGTGTCTACGGGTAAATGTAAGTGGCATAGTGAATGTGTGTATAAGTGTCATAGTGAATGTGTGTATGTATAAGTGTCATAGTGAATGTGTGTTCTAAATAATAATAACAATAGGCATGAAGTAAATAACACTAAGTATAATAATAAAAATAAAATAAAATAATACAAATAATAAAATAAAAATAATAATAAAAATAAATAAATAAAAATAATAATAAAATAAATAAAAAGTATTAAAACAAAATAAAAAAATAATGTTAATAAATATAGAGTTAAAATAGGAAAAACATATGAGTTAAAATTATATTTCAAACTGACATGCTGGATCGGAAGATCCTTTAAGCAGGTAAGAAGGAAATGTTTACCTTTCTTGTGAGTGGACGGAGTAATCCTTATCTCTATATGACTTCGTATGGGATTGGTCGAGAATTATTTTATCGCTTTTTTGGTTTTACGTATGTAAAAACATGTTTTTTCATATCCTGAACCTGGGTTTCGTTCATTTAAACTCTTAACATAACATGTTAAATTTTATTTAAGAAAGTATAAAATAAGGGATAATAAAAAACTTTCTATATAATTAGGAAATTAAAATCATTATCTTACAATAATTGTATATATATATAATATATATATATATTATATATATAATAAATATATAAATATATAATATAATAATATTATAATATATATATATATATATATATATATATATATATATATAAGGCTAAAATTAAATATTACAAGCATGTTAAATATATTTACAATGATTTTATATATACAAGGTTCACATAAATTATAATACAGAATATTATTATATATAACCACTTCCAACTTACATTGTACACATGATGTTTACATTATTTTATATTAAATCTCTAAATCTTTGCAAATATTCCAATCATTTATATCATTATCGATGATATAGTTACGTATCTCAGTAATACCTTCATTAACACATACGTAAAAAGTTCCCGCTCAGATATCATAGATATTTACATTCTGGTTCACCTGCATAAATACTTCTTCCATTGTTTCGAAGTAGATAAAGATGAATTTCTGTACGTCTATAGAACTTAGGAAGCGATCGATGATAGCCGTAGGATCATCGATCAGGGTTTTCTTAAATGGTAGTATTCTTTGTATAACATGTAATGAATTACGGTAACGTAATTAGATAACACATATGTCTTTCTTTATTCTGTATTAACATTCGCCTAGTACCTCTAACATATATTTCATCTGCACTAGGCCTGAAATGTAGAATCCAAATGCCAAATTGATGTAGTTCAAATACTGATTTCATTATTTCTCTCCCATAATCTAACTTCCAAAGTGATTATGTTTTGATGTTTATAAAATGATAGAGTAAGTTGCTTATCGCTGGTTTCTTCACACAGGCTAATAACTGTTTCGGTCCAGTTTAAAGCTGAGCTTGGTTTAAAGTATTCTGTAAGCCACTCTTCAGTGGGATTACATATACAAAGTAATTCATTTGGACTCACGAAAATACGCTTTGTATTATAACAGGGTGATTGGGTGGCACACTTGAAAAATTCAAATCCGTTGGGTTTTCTTTTATATAAGAATGAAACCCTACTTCCTGGGATCTTGATTTCCACTGGATAATGTCTTGTATTGAGGTATACCTGTTAACGTGATTCATGATATACACTTAGTGAAAACAGAACACTTTTATTACAAACCAGAGAACTTGTGCACCGCTTAAGAGCCAAAACGAGTATGATTTAAAATGAGTTTGGGTCTAAAACACGCATCCTCAAATATAATTTTCATCCAATCACAGGTAAGGTTCAGATATGAAAAAAACATTTTTACATACGTAAAAACCAAAAAAGACTATAAAATAATTCTCGACCAATCAATACGGAGTCATTAGAGATAAGATACTCCATCCATCACAAGAAGGTAAACATTCCTTCTACCGCTTAAAGGAAACTTACCGATCCAGCATGGTTTCAGTTTGAAAATATTTATAAAATTTTTAAACATTGTTTCTCGATTCTTGTCTATACTGGAATTACCTTGTGACCTGGTATTAGGCTTAAATCACCTGGGATTACAAAAAGGCTTACCTAAATTTAAGCATAAATTTAGGCCTAACGTAGTTGATTGCACCACATTTTACAGAAAAAGTCAGTTTGAAATATATTTATTACCTTTGGAATTAGTCTAAATCGCACCGGATACATAAAAAAGATTATCCATAATTTAGGCCTAAAGTAGTTATTTCAAAACATTTTACAGAGAGAGAGGTCAGTTTCGTGTCTGTAAGGAGTGCGGGTTGTTGTGTTTCCGTGATGGATTGTCAATGGACATAGATAATAATAATAATTAATAAAAAAAAACAATTATTTAAAAAAACTTTGAAATATTTTATTAACATCGATGAATAATATAAAATGTAAGTGAATAATTGTTATTTTTAAATAAAACTTAGAAAGATTTTAATAAAATTACAGTTTGGCACTCATTGCACTCAATGCCACTCACTTTTTGCACTCACTGGCACTCACCAGCACTCATAGCATTACTAATAGAACACTAATAGAACATCGACTAGATACTCCTTACGGTGATTGGGTACCATCAAAGTTTGAACCATCAATAAATCTGAGTCATCAAAGCTAACCAACAAATATAGGCCACCATTCAAAATACACCCTCAAAGGTGACCATAAAAGTTTGAGCCATCAAAGTGGGTCATCAACAAAAGGTGAGCATCAAAGCGTGGAATTCAAGTTGAGGCAACAAAATGGGGGCATCAAAGTTGAGGCATCCAAAGCTGAGCATCAAAAATTGGTTACCGTAGAATACAAAAGGGTGGGGCGAGTTTGTACGTGAGTATAAGTGTAAATGTTAAGTGTCTAGGTAAAATGTAAGTTCATAGTAAGTGTGTATAAGTGTCATAGTGAAGTGTGTATAAGTGTAAGTGTGTGGGTGCTGTGTGTGTGTGTATGTGTGTGTGTGTGTGTGTGGGTGTGTTGTGTGTGTGTGTGTGTGTGGAGGTGATTCAAGTTAGGAAAGATCCATACACGCGTTCAAGTGAGGAACGGAATATGTGAGGGAAGACCAAAGGGTTGGTCGAAAAAATTAGGGTGGGCCAAAAATGACCCATGGTATCTGGCAAGGTCAAGGCCTAAATATCATGGTCAAATCAAACAAGGTTAAGACATCAAAAACGGGCTAAGCCCCTAAAGGGCGGCCAAAAATTAACCGTGGGCAAAAAATAGCCCACGGAAACCAAAGGCGTTGAGTCGAAAAAAATTAGGGTGGCCACAAAATGACCCATGGTATCTGGCAAGGTCAAGGCCTAAATATCATGGTCAAATCAAACAAGGTTAAGACAACAAAAACGGGCTAAGCCCCTAAAGGGCGGCCAAAAATTACCGTGGGCAAAAAATGACCCATGGAAGACCAAAGGGTTGGTCGAAAAAATTAGGGTGGGGACGTAAAACGGTTGCTTACGACAACCGTTTGCTTCAAACCCTTCTTCGAAGGGATTGCAAAAATTAGGGTTGCCAAAATATTAGGAAATCTGTGTGTGCGTAAGTAAATCTGTGTGAGTGCAAGTAAATCTGGGTGTGTAAGTAAATCTGTGTGTGTAAGTGCTTATAAGTGGCATAGTGTGTATGTATATATATTTATACTATGAAGTATGAAACTTATAACAAAGCATGAAACTCATAAGATTATATAAGGAACCATGAAACTCATAATCATATATATATATATATATATAATAATATATTATATATATATATAAATATAATATAATAATATATATATATATATATATACTAATATTATATATATATATATTA
>JABUQX010119412.1:0-2500 GCA_015478945.1 Trachelipus rathkii | reverse complement strand
GATAGAGATATCTAGTCAACTTGTTCGCATACGATAATCATCTTAAGGGTTGCCAGACAAAAATATACCATGCTGCGGCCATATAAAATCAACCAGATGGCAAAAACATCTAACACTATCCATCGGGGAGGATTTGTCTGTGTCTTTCATCATTATGTCGAGATGGTTTTTTTCGGGATAGGACAGGAAGCTTGCGAGTTTTTTTCGTTAGGGTGTCCACTGACTTATGCACTTGATTCCTTTTAGAATTTCTAGTAGAAGTTGTGTCTTTTTCAGGTGCGGTGACGCGTGCTCCTTTTTCATGTATGTGTAGGTAGAGAAGTGTTTCCTACTATGACGAGGATGGCTCTTATATAGTGTAGTGCTTATTATCGCAGACTTCGACTCTTCTTCTTCACTCGACACATGTGACGGTTCCTTTCTAGCGGTATGTGGAAACTCAACTTTTATCACCTCTCAAGTTTGGATTACCTAGCGGCAAGGAAATATTCATATTTTGGATCCACTACGAACTTTTGATTCTACTTTATTATCGATTTCATATATAATGATTGTTACATAAATTGTGATATGTACATAAAATGATTATAATATGTAATAATGTAAAGAAGATTTTTCTAAATATAAAAATAGTATAGGCCTATACATTTTACATATAAAATGACAATCCTTCGTGCTCTTACAGTTATATATAGTATCATATAGTACAGTTGTTCTCATATTACTAGTAACTACCAGCTTTGTAAAATAACTATATTACTAGATAGATACTGACATATTGATACAATAAATTACATGTAGTAAGTATATACTATATAGAAAGCATATATATACTTTAATTTATTACTGAGACCTTTCCTTGGATTATCAAACAGGTATTATCGATCGATGTCTCCTATTTATATTAACTCTTTAGTGTGTATAATATAATAACTCAATTGAGTTTTATATCATTCTTAATAGAGAAATCTATGTATAAGCATTTTATGTAATAATTATTTAATAGGATCATGAACAGTATATTATATATTATATTAATGGTCTTTATATAATCTATAACGAGATATATAAATCAAATAATGCTTATATAGATTTAAATTCAATTAGCACCTTATTATTTCTGTAATTATATATACATAATAAATAAACATATTGACTATTATTACGTATTCAAGAATATTTATAGTATATTAATGTTTATATCTATCTAGGTAATATGTTAACCTAAGTAATGCTACGATATATTGACATATTTACTAATTCTTGATATATATAACTATTATTAGCTATATCTTCAAATCACATATACGTTATTTAGTATGTCTGCTTATATGTCTATTTACGGACATAATTAGATTTAATAGTTGATTTGAAATAGTAATAACTGTATATATTTATTTAATATTATTTAATTTCTTGTATATTTATATATAGATAGGATAATATAAACATACTATTCTCAATCCGTGAGTTATAGGCGCAGGAAGTAATGTAGTCAACTCCATTAATAACTATTATGTTAAAAAATTTATAATTTATATGAGTTACGTACTTATGCTAGAATTATTTATGCTAGCGAGAGCCTAAAAGATTATATTTAAGCATTAAAGTACGATAATGAGTTGAAGAAAATTGATATATAAAAACCTCTATATCTGTTGAGATGCTCTATCAAGTGTACATAGGATATGAGTTATTCAAGTAATTAAATATAATTACACTATCTACAGTATACTCTCTCCAGGAATCTCTCCCGGCAAGAGAGGTAAATTTCAAGGAAAAAGGCTGCGACTCCGAATATTATTCTAGATCACAAATTACTCGCACAAAAGAGGTGGAAATAACGACCTTAACTGGAAAAGGCTATGTATATAATATATATATATATATATATATAATATACGTGTAGAATTAGCTAACTTAAAATTAGAGCAATCTCAATAAAGTGATAGGGTCTTTTATTACTTTAACTTTTATTGAATATCTACTTATGTTGAATAAAATAAATACTTCATTTCAAATATGGATTTTCTAACAATAATCTTAACCATCCTCTTATAATATTAGTCAGTGCTATTCTCTTAAGGAAGCCCATCTAAATCATAAATAGACTAAATAGTATTGAGTGAGCCATTAGTAGATATACTGAATATATATGAAATAATCTCATTTATTCCTATGAAGACAAATCTAGATGAACGATATAGAGCAAATTTGCCATGAAATTGAGTACTAGATGTATAACTATAAGATACGTATGTACGATATAATTGGGATAAAAATAAGAACTATTTTAAAAATTTCTCTCTCTCTCTCTCTCTCTCTTCTTACTATATAATATATATATATATATATATTATATATTAAATAAATTTATTAATAATATTAATATATTAATAATATATATAGTTAATATATTAATAATATATATATATATATATAATATATATATATAATATATTATTTAATTTTACAATATAGAGGTGAGATAATGCGATAA
>JABUQX010119411.1:0-12500 GCA_015478945.1 Trachelipus rathkii | reverse complement strand
TCACTGGTTTGATCATTAATAGAATATTTACCTTCTCGATTAAGGACTTAAGTCAATCCGATGTGAATTTTTATATATGAAATTAAGTACGGCATGCAATTTCAGTAACGCGGTGCGGTGCTGTTCGATAACACCCGCAATTCCAATGTATCAGTGCGGAGTTGGTACAGAAATTTGTACTGTGCGGCCAACCGAAGGATTTTTAGGTTCTACGAGTGTATTTTATAGGCAGAATCTCGTCTTTATTTATCATTTACAGAAGTAACAATGGATTATCGTTATGGTTTATAAGAAAATATTATTGTCAGACAAAACTTGTTAAAATATTTTGCTAATAAAAAGAGGTGGCAAAATTTTATGTTGATACGTACAAAGTAACGTACAGTCAAAAATGAATAATCTTTTCACTGTGAATGATGTTTTGAAAATGAATAGGATTATTGTTTGATCATTGAAAATACCTTTAGTAAATTTATTTTGCTCAGTATCATGAAGGATTTTTTTCATTATTATTCGGATTATTTTGCAAATTATTAGTAAATGATATTGTTTCTTGTTTACAAATAAGACGCTTACAAAAATATTTTAAAAAAGAAATATATATATATATATATATATATATATATATATATATATATATATATATATTATAAAAAAATACTATATATATTTATAATATTTATATATATATCTTTTCTTCATTTTATATATTTATTTTATTAATATTATATATATACTATATATATATATATATATATATATATATATATATATATATTTAATATTATATATATATATAATATATATATTATATATATATATATATATATAATATTATATTTGCGCGTATATTTCAACATTGTACTAAAAAATGTTTTAAATTTTTTTTCTGTTTCTAAGAAGAGTTGAAATAAAACATTAAATTCTTCGGACATGAAAGACCAACATCGGTATAAATTTTTTAAAAGAAAAATAGAAAATAAAATCCCCCTCACCCCCACCAAAAAATAAAAATAAAATAAAATAAAATAAAAAATAAAAGAAAAAAAATACATTCCTGCAGGGAAGGAAAAAACCAAACAAACTGAAAACAAAGAAAATAGATTTGAAAACGCCTCAAAGAAAATAAGATATTAAAAATATTTTAAATTATTTTTTTTGTGCCTGAATATTTCCTATTATATATATATATATATTATATATATATATATATATATATATATATATATATATATATATATATATATATATATATATATATATATATATATATACTTTAAAAGTGAAAGGCTTTAAACGTTAAACATTAGAGTTAAAGTAAATCAAATGTTTATAATTATTATTTTCGATACAAGGCTTTGAAAAAGAAGGAAGTGGAGAAACTAAAACAAGGAAGGTCGTTGAAGATCTTACCTCCAGAAGACATTAAAGAATGAGAGAAGCTGTCAAGTCTATAGTCACAGAGCCTTTCTGAGAAAGGGTGAAACTAATGCTTAAAGATGTAGGCAATCAAGCTGCTTCAAATTTAGAAGTATGTAAGTAACTAAAGTGTTAAATGAATAATATACCGTAGTAAGAATGATGCTGAAATTCAATTGCATGAAAGAGATTGAAGAGAGCCAGTGAAAGTCATTCGACGTGCATTCCATATCCATTTTCGATAACAATAAACAAAACAAGCTATTGTTATGATGGAAAGTAGATTCAAGATTGTCACAGAATGATCAACCTCTTTGAAGATTGTTTAGCGAGAAAGGCATTGCGATCATCCCAAGAACATTCAAGGGGAAGGGAAACCAGGAATTTTAAGTGCTGATGAAGGTTTGAGGTGATTTACCAAAGATGTCGTTATGTGATGAATTATATATATATATATATATATATATATATATATATATATATATATATATATAATATATATATATATATATATATATATATAATATATATATATATATATATATATATATACTTATTTATAAAGATATATAAATATATATATATATATATATATATATATATATATATATATATATATATATATATATATATATATATATATATATATATATATATATATATATATATATATATATATATATATATAAATATAATAAAAATATATATATATATATATATATATATATATATATATATATATATATAATATATAATATATATATATATATTTACACCTTATCATTTCCTGCATGGTTGCAAGGTGGTGTTGGTTATGATAATTTTTTTCCAACTATCGCCACCATATATATATATATATATATATATATATATATATATATATATATATATATATATAATATATAGTATTATATATATATATATATATATAAAGAATCTTTATAGATGTAACCAAAGTAATAGAGGCTATTATAGCTCATGTGGCCCTGAAAGAAGGGGAAAAAATGTCTTACCATCAAGCTCAATTTCTAAAGCAAAGATTTACCAAAACGCATATCCAATATTTTTTCCAGTTTTCTGAGGCAAAAGGAAAAAAAAAAGGTAACTCAAGAAACGCGATGGAAAAAAATTTACATAATTCTTTACCATTCTCGAGGAACATCTTGTCATGAGTATCGAAATTGCGTCCTTCGATATTCGCCAAATTGATTTTGAATCTTGTAAGATCGAGTTCACGAGTTCGGAGAATGAAAAAAAAAAACTTCGAAAACCAGATAAATGAAATTCGCCTTTAGAATTCAGGGCCACGCTCTCGCATTTATAAACCAGTCTTCCAGTTCTTCTTATGAACCTTTCCAACTATATTTATTTTCCTAGATAAAACTAAATTTATATTTCTTTACTGATGTGAAGGTAAGCATATATATATATATATATATATATATATATATATATATATATATATATATATATATATATATTATATATATATATATATATATATATATATATATATATATATATAGGGTGTCCCAGAATGAAACTGCACCACTTCATATATGAGTATATTGATGGAATACAGTATGTTCAAAAACTTTTCGTACGGAGAATACAGCCTCACACCAAAACTGTATAAATTAAATTATTCCATCTTTAGTAGACTTGGCACTCATAACTAGAGGAACAATCACGTGTGGGCTCAGGGAATCGTCATGCAAATCTTGGAGCCTCCATAACCAGCCACCAATTTAAATGTAATGGTGGGTGGATATTGGGTTTTCCACCCAAAAAAAAAAAAGTTTTTTTTTTTCTCTTTCCTTTTTTTTTTTTTTCCAGGGCGGTTTTTCCTATTCTTTACGTTAGTCCTGAAAGGCAGAACTAACATTAATACCTCGGAATAGGTTTGGAGTGCTCTTGAGGATATGCTAGTGTTAAATCTAAGTCACATGTGATTTCAGTGGATGACTTTCATCTCACTTTGACAGAGAAATACGCACCTGCCTTTATTACTAGCTACCCTTTACGTGGATGGAATAGTTCGCAGAAGGCCATTGTTGGCGGCACTCCACGTTTGCCGGACCTTACACTGTTGAAATTTGTCTGCGTGTGAAATCAAAGGTTAATAATTTACACCACACCAATCAATTGACGTTCGCGAAAACTGCCAGAAAGAATCAGGCAAGCGCTGCAAGAAATAATATCAGTTGAAGAAAGCAAATCTGCGGATAATGTGCCGTTTTACGGAGCGTATAGTGCATGCATCAAGGCCTCAGAGGAACGCCACTTTGAATACCTTATAACCTGTATCTGCTTGTATATAATGTCCTGAACAAAAGATATCAAATTGTGTTGTTTATGGAATCCTTTGTCGCATTACCGTATCCCACCTTCTTAGATTGGCTCCATCGCCTAATAACTCCGTAAGGGAAGCGTCATAGAGCATGCATGTATGAGAGTATTATGGTCCTATTTTCCATCAATGTACCCGTATATGAAGTGGCCCCTTTTCATTCTGGGACATCCTGTATATATAATATATATATATATATATATATATATATATATATATATATATTATTATATAATATATATATATAATATATATATATATATATATATATATATATATATATATATATATATTTGGTGCTTATCTTTAGCACTTTAAATCCAATCTTATATTAATCTCTATATTTGTTTATTAGATTGCTGTGCAAAGATAATGTGAGCATCATTCTATTTGTCTCTCTAAATTTGTTCGCCAATTCACGTATATTCGTCTTATCAAAATTCACTTTATGAAATTTTCTCCCAAAAATTCTCTCTGATTTTGATGTATTTCTCTTTCCTTCGATTTATCAAAATGCTCTGCATGCACTCTTCTGTATTCATTCTACAGCCGTGTCAAAATAAACAATAAATAAGAACTTTACGTATACTTTACGTACACTTTACACACACATATACACACACACACACATATACACACACACACACTACACACACATATATATATATATATATATAATAAGGGTGTACCAGAATGAAACGGCACCACTTCATATTTGGGTATATTAACGGAAAATTGGAACATATTACTCTAACATGTACGCTTATGAACTTTTCGTTAAGGAGATACAGGCCATACCAAACGGTATAAATTAAATGCTCCATCTTCAGTAGACGTGGAACTCATAACTAGATTAACAATAACGTGTGGGCTCAGGAGAATCCTCATGCAATCTTCGAGCACCATTACCAGCACGAATTTATATGTAATATGTGGCTGAGATTACTGACCCCTATTTTCTACCAGACCGCTTGATCGGCCAGAACTACCTTTATTTCCTCTGGAATGGATTTGAATTTCTTCTTGTGGATGCACGTCACATGTAATCTACGTCACATGTGGTTTAAGTTGGATTACTGCTCAGCTCACCTTGCCAGAGACACACGCACAAGGCTTAATACTAACTACCCTTTTACAATGGATAGGTCGGGAATGCATTGTTGGCTAGCCTACACGTTCGCCGGACTTCACACCGCCGGACTTTTGCCTGGGGCGCATCACAAGGTGTCGATATAAGCTACCCACATTCAATGACGTTCAGGAACTGCGAAAAGAATCAGGCAAGCGTGTGCAGAAATAACAGCAGATGAATGCAGGTCGACGATGTTCGTTTTACAGGAGGTGTCATGCGTGCATCAGGAGCTAGGAGAATAAATTCCGATCTAAATTTGTGAAGTATTTAGTAAACCACTATTGGAATTTAATCATAAAACGGACATAAAGTGACATTTTTTGAATTTTGAAGAATATATTACATATGAAACTCATCAATATTACAGTACGTTGCAAATCATGCACCATGACATAACGTGAACCTTTTTTGGTGGAGTCTTGGGTGGGCTTTATCTTTAAACTTTTAAATCCAATCTTATATTAATCTCTATATTTGTTTATTATGTTTATTAGATTTACTATGCAAAAGATAATGGTGATCATAATTCTATTTGTTCCTTTAAATTTGTTCGCCAATTCACGTATCGTCTTATCCGAATTAAAATTTTCTTCAAAAATTCTTTCTGATTTTGATGTCTTTCTTTCCTTCGATTCGTCAAAATGGTCTGCCATGCACTCTTCTGTGTTCATTCTAAAGCCATCCCCATAATAAATAAGAACTTTACGTGAACTTTACACACACACACACACACACACACACACACACATATATATATATATATATATATATATATATATATATATATATATATATATATATATATATATATATATATATATATATATATATATATATATATATATATATATATATATATATATATATATATGTATATATATAAATATATATAAGTCAGTAAAGCTTCGTTTCTACTCTCATAATAATAGCTTTACACTTACAATACAGATTATAATAGCATTGTTTTATCTCGTACTAGGCTACTAGCCTTAGTACATATGGTGCATCCCAGGTTAAGGAAGAACACTCAGCCTTTAATTCTAAAAAAATACATTTTTTTAACAAATTTTAAAGTCGGCAGAAACATTCCGTAGAATTTATTTCATTTTTGGAGACCAACTTTTTGGTACTATACAGCCTGTGCCTTAAGCCTACCCACTCGCGATGACGTCAGAGTTCTTTAGGAGTTCATAGCTCCTCCCCCTTATGGTATGATAAATTTTAAAGTACTTTCGTTTGAATTCGAAGAAAATATAACAACTCGGCACCATAAAACATTATAAAAATAATTTTAATCAGACAGATCTTACTATTGACACATAAAATAAATTCGTAAATTACTAATTATAATAATTTTATTAAATTTTATCATCAGAAGAACCGAACATCCTAATCTAATTATCATACTTAATAAATAAAATACAATAATTTTTTTAATATGGAGATCTCCACGCATGTAAATATACCCACAGACTCAAGGTCTTTAACAAATAGATATTTTAAAATATAAATTTTAATACCCTTAAATTTATTACAGTTTTCTTTCTTTAAAAAAAAGGAATATTTCTACGTTAATGTGACCATCCTTAGAGGCCCATTTTACAAATACGATTTTCATTAGCTGTAAAGTTCTTTTACCAAATAATTTTTACTATTCTAAAAAAACACAGTTACAAATTTCCTTTCTTAAAAAGGACTATTTCTTATATCGTATGACGGCACATGGTAACATGCCCGTTTACACGCATCTTTGTTTCACACTTCAACCTCCATCCCTACCCGATTTTGGGGGATAAGAGTACCGAAGGATGGGGGATTCCCACCTTCTTACATATTGTAAACGTTTATTTAAATATACACAAGATTCCTATAATTATCATAAGACAAAAAAGACGTCTATCTGATTTTCCATTATTCTATAACATCATTCTGCGCCGAATTATAATACATTTTAACTAATTTTTTTAATGAAACAAATAATTATAAGATTAAATTTTTACTTACAAAAATTACTTTCGTTAAAAAAACACAAACCATATGGGAGCATAGAGACTTCTCCGATCGTCCTCATGAGCAGTGGCGGTCTTTAGCAGCCATTCAATTTTTCTTTTGGGGTATTTTGTTTGTTTCAGACTAGAGGCGAATTTAACTTTTGGGTTATTTCGTACCCTTCCCAAGTTTCTATATTATCATCTTACATCTGAGCGACTTTATTTTTATTTTTCGATATTTATTTATTGTTTTACAGGCGGTGAGGGTGTCTTGGGGGTATTCTTGTTTTCTTCCCCCTTTTTTTTTCTTTTTTTTTTTTACATTCTTTGGATGGGACTTTTTTTTTTTTTTTTTCTAAGGCACGGTGATTTTCCGTTTTGAAATGATTTTTTTTTTTTTTTGGCAGCATTCTTACGAATAGGGAAGCTTTTTCTTTTTTTTAGCTAATTTTCAAGTTCACTACCGTTTTTATTATTATCAATATTGACTCTGGAACTTTGTTTTCTTAACTCACTTGGGTAGTCATTATTGTGTGTATTATTATTATTATTATTATTATTACTTATTATTATTATTATTGTGTGTGTGTATTATTATTATTATTATTATTATTATTATTATTCTTGGCCCTTTTTATCAAAGTTGTAATGAATGATGTCGTTCTTGGGGTTTGCCAAAACTATGTAGCGCGAGTAGATGAGTTCATTAATTAATTAAACATAGAATTAAATCACTCACCCCCTCGGGTACACTAATTAATAGATGGAAGGTGTATAGAAAAATAGTTGATGTTATTTTCTTTATTAATATTCTTTTTATATTGTTGTTTTCACCGATAATAATAGACAATTTTTATTTTGTATAATAAATAAGGACTGGATCATTGATCCTTCAAATACATTTTCGTTAGTATTCAAATCCCAATATTATATTTATTAGAATGATTGGCAAAGGGGCGAAGGCCATAGTGCTTCGATGTACTTTGCTAGATGTTATTCACCACTCTCTCTAATTTTTATATCTTATTATTTTACTGGTGGCTCAACTTAGCGTATCAAAATGACACTTACACAAAGATTTTATTATTAGGCATTAATTATAAGTATAACACCTTTGTTTGCTAAAAATAATATGTATTTTATTGCCAGGCATTTGAGACATCTAGTGTCTCATGCTAACTAACGTGCCCTCGTTTAGTCAGATATCTTCGGTCATGGAAGAACTCTTGTTGAATTTGACTTAGATTTTAAATAATATTAACAAAAAGAATAAAAACAGTTATGTGTGATGTTATAAGATGTAAGTAAATTTTACCGTACATAATAATACACATAACGGTCAGTAAAGCTTCGTTTCTACTCTCATAATAATAGCTTTACACTTACAATACAGATTATAATAGCATTGTTTTATCTCGTACTAGGCTACTAGCCTTAGTATATATATATATATATATATATATATATATATATATATATATATATATATATATATATATATACTATATATATATATATATATATATATATATATATATATAAATTACATAGGAAAATTTGTGCAATATTTGTGACAGATCAGTTTTAATAATAAAATACTAATAAACAAACTCATTTTGCAGCATTATATAAAGAAGTTTAAAACCCATGTAAAAATCTTTGCTTCTTGGATAGGACAACATTTTTGAGTTTATTAATTTGGCGGTGCCTTAATAAATGTTCGGTATGTAACTCATCATTGGAGACCTTCTCTTTGATCTGATAGTTAGATTCGTTTATATTACACCTTATTTGCTGTAAAACTATGACAACTTTTACTAAGGTTACCCATATATATCTATATATATATATATATATATATATATATATATATATATATATATATGCTCTCTATATCTCTATATATATATATATATATATATATATATCATCCATCTACACCCGTGTGCTTAGTAAGTGAACATCAATATGGAATCAGATTCTGTGATGGTCACTGGTTTGATCTGTGAAATTTTCATTCAATTAAAGGACTAAGTAAATCCTGTGTGAATTTTTATATATGAAAATTAAACAAATTAATTGATTAAATTATAAATTAATAGAAGTTACCCTTCCCCGGAAATTACAATTTAATTTTTTATTTTATTAATAATAATAATAATAATAATAATAATAATAATAATAATAATAATAATAATAATAATAATAATAATAATAATAATAATAATAATAATATAAAAATACTAATAATCTACGCCCATGCATATATATATATATATATATACAGAAATATATATATATATATATATATATATATATATATATATATATATATATATATATATATATATATATATATATATATATATATCTCTATATATATACCTATATATATCTTTCATATATATATTAAACAGGATTAAATTACTTTTAGAGGATATGATAATCCAAAGAATGCTTGAAATGAAATTTTGAATTTTGGGGATAAATGTTCCAACACTCACATGTGGTTCGTTGCATGGTGCCCATTACGGTGCTGTTATGCAATTTCAGTTACTGTGCGGTGCATTACGGTGCGATACTGCAGCAATTCCAATATCAGTACAGGTTGGTACGAAAAATTGTAGTGTGGGAGTAACCAAAGTTTTAGGTTCTACAGGCAGTGTTCCCCAGTAACAGTGTCACTATTATTATACAAGTGACATTGGATCATTACACTGGAGCAGCAAAAAAATTTTTTACCGAGGATCACTTACTATCAGTTATATTCCATCATCCCGTGTGATGATTCAAATGATTAGTTTTCAAGTTAATCTAGTTCTTGAGATAGGGTGAATATATATATACAAATATCTTTTAATACATGTTGATAATACTCTTTATTTTCAAAAGGCTTACCGCTACGTACTTTTCCTTTGAACACTATAGTGCTTTACGAGCCTGTTTGAATAACCCCAATGTATTCTGCTACATTTGTGGTGAATATTGCCAGAGGCAAGAAGAAATATTACTAACATGAAGCAAGCTTATATCAACATCATACTGGAATGAAACTCAGGACCAGGTATCGTGTAGATACAAATGATCTGTAAAACGTGTCGAAAATCTACGTCAGTGGAAAAATGGACGAAGAAAAGGTTTAAAATTTGGTGTGCCTATTGCATGGCGGGAGCCAAAGAATCACCACAGTGACTGTTATTTTTGTTTGGAATCAGCAAGGCGACCTGTACCACACTCCGACGATGTCCCCATCCCAGTGTTCACTACACTCCCAGACCTAGCATTGTCTGATGAAGAAGATATCCAGGATTTGGTGTGCACACATGCAGATAGTGGTAGTGAATATGAAGAAAGTACTTCTACACAGCTCTCCCAGGAAGAGATCAATGATTTAGTACGAGAGTTAAGTCTCTCCAAGCAAGATTCTGAGCTTTTAGCATCTAGACTAAGTGAAAAGAACTGTCTCAAGGCCGAATGTAAAATAACTTTTTTTCGGACAAGAGAGGTAGTACTTCTTCCATATTTCATTGAAGAAGAAGAAGACCTAGTATACTGTAGGAACATCCCTGGACTCCTACTCCAAATGGGGTTACCTAAATACCGACCAGAAGATTGGCGATTGTTTATGGATAGTTCAACGAGAAGCTTGAAGTGTGTTTTATTGTACTAGTTATGCATCGATTCCAATAGGTCACTCAACAAAACTGAAGGAGGAATATGAAAATATAAGAATGATCTTGCAGAAGCTTAGATATAATGAACACCAGTGGTCTATGCGTTGATTTGAAGATGGTCAACATCTTACTTGGGCAGCAAAGCGGATATACAAAGTACCCTTGTTTCATATGCTTGTGGGATAGTAGGGCTAAAGAAGACCACTGGGAAAAGTTGTATGGCCTGCTAGGGAAAATATGACTGTAGGTGCATCAAATATCATTAACGAACCACTGGTTGACAGGGGAAAAATTATTTTCCCACCACTCCACATAAAACTAGGACTGATAAAGCCAATTCAGATACAAAACAAGGATGGTGAATGTTTCAAATATATTTGCAGATTTTTTCCAGGGTTGAGTATGGAGAAACTCAAAGCTGGAATCTTTAGCGGCCCTCAAATTCGCCAAATCATCAAGGATGACAATTTCATAAATTCCATGACTGATATTGAAGCATCTGCCTGGAAAAGTTTTGTCTTGGTTGTTCAGAACTTTTGGGCAACCATAAATCTGCCAACTATGTAGAACTCGTACATGCTTTCAGACTTTAAAAATTTGAATGCTAATATGAGCATAAAAGTTCACTTTCTACATAGTCACTTAGATCGGTTTCCAGATAATCTAGGATGTTATAGTGAGGAACAAGGGAGAGATTCCATCAAGATATCAAGGGGATGGAAGAAAGATACCAAGGAAGATGGCATACACACATGATGGCAGACTATTGTTGTAGCCTTCAAGGTGATTGTCCACATTCTGCACACAGAAGACAATCATATAAACAGCGATTTGTAATGCATTAATTGTGATTTCATTGTACTGAATTGAATGTTTTGACCTATTAGCATTTTATGTACTTACTCATTAACAATTTGATATATATCTTTCATGTGTTTTTTTTTTGTGAATTACGTTACAACCTAACATAAATTGTTGTTAATTAATGTATTTTGTGACCACCCTGTATCTCAAACAAGCCAATCTAGAAAAACGGAGGTCATATTCGGAATCAGCGCAACAAGTTACCTATAAAATGACCTTCAAATGTTTTGCCGCAAAATCTTTGTTGACCAGTGTTATCATTATCATTATCATTATCATTATCATTATCATTATCATTATCATTATTGTCAGACAAAACTTGTTAAAATATTTTGCTAATAAATAGATGTATCAAAATTTTAAGTTGATACGGTTGTCAAAGTATCGGACATTAAAAATGATCTTTAAAGTGAATGATGTTCGAAAATGAAAACGATTATTTTTCGATCATTGAAATATCTTTTGTTAATAAATTTGTTTTGCTCAGAATGATGAAGGATTTTATTCATTATTATTCGGATTATTTTGCAAGTTATTAGTGAATTATATTGTTTCTTGTTTACAAATGAAACTCTTACAAAATTATTTTAAAAAGAATTATATATATATATATATATATATATATATATTTTTTATACATATATATATATATATATATATATATATATATATATATATATATATATATATATATATATATATATATATATATATATATATATATATATATATACATATATATATATTGCGTTTATATTTCTACATCTCATTTAACTATATATAAAATATATATATATATATATATATATATATATATATATATATATATATATATATATATATATATATATATATATATATATATATGTATATGTATATATATATATATATATATATATATATATATATATATATATATATATCTTTCTTTATACTATATATATATATATATATATATATATATATATGTATATATATATAATATAACATAAATCATATATATATTGCGTTTTATATTTTTCTACATCATTAATATAAATATATATATATATATATCTATATATATAACA
>JABUQX010119410.1:35000-40433 GCA_015478945.1 Trachelipus rathkii | reverse complement strand
GGTGGTGCACTCACACCTTATATCAAGTGTTGCTTCTCAGGCAGGTGGTCGCAAAGTTATAGCAACATCGTATTGACTAAAAAATTATTTTTCTCACGTTGGTTGCTTGAGAATGCAAATTAAATATATTTTATTTTTGTTATTAAAAGAGTTAGAAGAAGAATAATTGCCTCGACATCTTTATTTCAACTCATTAAAATACTGACGATAAAAAAAAATTGTTTTTTCCTTCATATTGCATGCTAAGCAATCATATCATTTCATAAATTATATACATATATATATATATATATATATATATATGAAAGAGTATATATATATATATATATATATATATATATATATATATATATATATATATATATATATATATATATATATATTTATATATATATATATATATATATATGTAGTTTAAGCAATGATCGCTTGGACAAATATTTATAAGTAGGAGGGCCTTGTTGAAGAAATATGAAGGAATCAAATATCTTCAACAAGGTCTCTCCTACTTTATATATATATATATATATATATATATATATATATATATATATATATATATATATATATATATATATATATATATATATATATATATATATATATATATATATATATATATATATACATAACTTACTTGACCAAATCTAGACCTAATGATGGATAATGCTACCGTAAAAATTAAAATTTGGAAAAAACTTCCTGACATCCGCGATAGGTATGGCCAGCTAGTGGATTAGCCGTTAGGCCTGTGTAACCCAAGGACCTTTCGATGGGTCCTACTCGACAGGTCGGAGATCCTGAGTCATGACCATCCCAGAACAAGTGTGATGATACATACATATATATATATATATATAAGTGGATTAAAATTAAAACAATAGACAGGAATGGTATTATTAGAAGAATGGATATTTGACGCAGTCAGGACATAAGAAGAATTTCTTCGCACAGTTCAAGGGCGACAGGGCTAGCAACCCGGCCCTTTACTTTGTTTTTTTGCTTGAAAAACTCTTGACCCAGCATCGGAAACTTTTGCGAGTGGAAACACGATCTTCTGGAGAGCTAGCTCTGGGAGAACGATTTTGGAGGCCAAATGGAAGAAGATACTAGTTCCATTGAAAGGGTGAAAACCCTACCCGAGTATATAACTCAAGGACTAGCATCAAAACTGTTGAGCTCAGAATGAGTGTACTCGCCCCACGATCAAGAGTTTCGAGGCCAAGGAAAAAGATGCTGACCCAACTGACATGGGTGAAAGCCCAACCAGAGAGACGGTATAGAACAGGGGTAGCCAACCCTTGGCATGCGCCAAACGTGGGCATTAAGCTACGGGCTACTTTTAGAAGATTTTATATTTTAACTGGCTACGTCAGCCTATTTCTTCCTACGAATTTATTTAATGAAAACTTAAAAATTCATTTATTTCCAGAAATTTGTTAAATCTGCAAGATATAAAGAAGTATGTAACAAATATTGTAATGTTTATGCATTTTTTTTTGTAGCGTCGACTCTCATATTCAAAATATTTTCCCGCCAAAACCCATATTTGAAGCATGATTTTAAATTTCTGTGTAAAATAAAACATCGGCAATGATCATCAGTTGAAATTTTGTGTTTATCGGTGATAGTGAGGCAGTGTTCTCCCATCATATTTCTTAAATTATTTGCTTTTTATTTTTTTTCATAAGTATATATTAGAAATTAGTGCCTTATTTTTTAAATCAAAGAATTCTAAATATATAATTAATAGAGAAATCATATATTCTGTGATTTCTTTATATATATATATATATATAGAGAGAGAGAGAAAGAGAGAGGAGAGGAGAGAGAGAGAGAGAGAGAGAGATATATATATATATATATATATATATATATACATATAGCACAGATGAGTATATATAGTGAGAGTATATATATATATATATATATATATATATATATATATATATATATATATATATATATATATATATATATATATATATCTGATGGTTCTGTTGCTAATTCTCCAACTGAAAAGGCCAATCTCTTCTGGCCTCCTATTTTCCTCTAACTCAACCCTGGATCACCTTGGTCTTCCCTATCCTCCTTCTCCTCTCAGATGTCCAATGCCTTTGCCTGTGATTACATCTGATTAGGTGTATGGGCTCCTGAAATCTATGAACGTTAGAGGGGAAGGCGGGTGGCCCGGATGACATTCCTCCCCGAGTTTTGAGGGAGTGCGTTTCCGTGCTATCCCCCCCGCCCCTCGTTCAACCATATATTCTTTATGTCTTAATATCAACTTCTCCTCAGTGTTGGAAGCAATGCACATGTCCAACCCTATTCCGATAAAAGGATGCCGCTCTGATCCTTCCAACTATCGCCTCCTATAGCTTCTATTTGTATTCCCATCTTAAGATTTTGAAACCTTCTCAACTCTCATTTCTTAGATCATCTGGAATCTCATTCACTTTCTTTCCGATCGCCAGTACGGCTTTCGGCGCTCGAGGTCTACTGATGATATACTTTCCTATCTTACCTGATTTATGGTTTTCCCGCCCTTAGAACTTGGGAGACTTGCGTTTTGGCGCTTGACATATCCAAAGCATTTGACCAGGTATGGCACGCGTCACTGCTTCAAGCTCCCTCCTTGAGTGCTTCTCCTCTCTTTGCTTTACTTATGTCTAGTTTTCTTTCAAATCGCTCATTATCGGTTGTTGTGGGCGACTTCTTCTCCCTTTTCTGTCAATAGTGGCGTTTCTCAGGGTTCTGTCCCATCTCCTACTTTATTCTACTTTTCATTAATGATCTTCTACCTGCACATCTAACTTATTCACTCATATGCCGATGACTCGACCCTTCATTCTTCAACTCATTTCAATTCTGCTCCTTCTTTTACTTCTAGAATTGCCTCTCGTCTTTAATCTTTCCTGATTCTATTCTCGCTGGATCTGAATAATTTCAGGGTATCGTCTCAACCTTTGTCAAATCTCAATTCTTTAAAACTCAACTACAAATCTCCCTCTCTAAGACACCTTCCAACTTTCCTATCTTCTTTTACGGCTGGTTCTTTCGTCTCTCCTGTCGACAATAAAAACATCATCCTTGGCCTTTAACATAAACAAAAAAATGTCTTTGAAACCTCCTCCCATCACAACGGTTGCTAAGGCGGCATCAAAGAAACTGGGAGTTCTGTTTAGACTGCGAGACTTTTTTTCCTCTTCTCAGTTACTCCAGCTATACAAGGGCCTCATCCGCCCTTGTATGGAGTACTGCTCTCATATCTGGGGGGCTCTGGTTTCACCCGGCTTTTGGACAGGGTCGAGTCAAAGGCCAAAAGGCTTATAAACTGTTCTGTACTTTCCAGTTCACTTGACCCTCTATCTTTGCGGCGCGATGTTGGTGCTTTATCTCTTTTCTATAGGTACCGCAGCAGCAGGTGCTCGAGGGGAACTTATCACTCGCGTACTCTCCACTTTGTGTCGCCCTCGTAGAACTAGAGGTGCTGTGTCTGCACATGAGTTTTGTGTTGATATTGGTAACTCCAGGCTAGTTCGCTGCGGTGCTTCCTTCTTTCCTGCCACATCTGTTCTGTGGAATTCTCTTCCATCTTCCGTGTTTCCTGCTGAATTTAATCTCCCCCACTTCAAAGCCTGCGTCTGTGCTCATCTGCATAATTTAGTTGTTGACTTCTGAGGTGTGCAACACCCCCTCCTTGAATAGGGCTCTGCCCGTGAGTGGTGGTGACAACTGTAATATATATATATATATATATATATATATATATATATATATATATATATATATATATATATATATATATATCTTCTTTCTTCTTCTATCTTCCTCTTTGCCCCAAGATTGGGGGTAAGGTGCTGCACAAGTACAGCATCGGAAAAGAAAAAGCAGCAGATGAACATGACAAACGTCGAAAAGAAAGCCCAGCGCCTTACCGCCCTCTGTACCATTAATTAGTGAGAACTCGTCACAGACAGAAAATCCACCCTAGAGCATCATGGGATCGCGACGGACCCTCACTATGGTAAATCGTCAATGTAAGGGTTCATCCCTTGGCCCAGGTGGGCCACAACCATACCCCCCTCACAAAACCCAACCATTCACCCCTATCATGCACCTTTATTCTTGCTTGCCTCTGCCAAACTCATTTCTCTCCTTCAGATTCGTTCACCGATCAATCCACTTTTTCTTTGGTCTGTCAGGCCGCCGATTCCCAACATACTCATCACTATACATCCACTTTACCAACCCATTATCATCCATCCTTTCCATATGACCAAACCATCTCAACATTTTCATTTATTCTCCATTTACCCCTTTCTTCACACCACACCACTCTTCTAATACGTTCATTCCTCTCTTTACTAATCTTTCCCACACCCATGTCACCCTAAGATTGTCCATCATCTGAACACATTGAACTTAGATCTATATTTTCTGGTTCAGACCATAGTCCACCTACTACAATAAACACAGGTACAATACACCCCATGTAAGACCCTAGCGCACTCAAGACTTAGTCCTTTTACATTCACCAACGATTTAATTGCACCAGCCACCTTCCTGCCATTCACAACTTTCCTACTACACTCTGCATCATCCGTTCGAGAAATCATCGAGATACCCAAGAACATTAACCCAGACACTTGTCTAGCTGCTCACCATCTAACATAACTTCACACTGAGGAGTGTCCTCACTACAACCATAACCTTACTCTTATCCACGCTTACTTTCAACTTTCCTACACACCCCTGCCAAATCTCTCTATCAATCCTCTTAAACTCTCTGATTCGCCCCACAGAACCAAATCATCCGCATATAATAGGTAGGCACCCTCCACTCAACTCCATTCTCCACCATTCTAACACCATTTCCCGCCATCCCCACCTCCTAATTCTTTCATAAACTCATCCATATACAAATTGAACAACCAGAGACATAACACAACCCTGTCTTTACTCCGCTATTAATCCTAAACCACCACCATTGACACCATTTATTCTTACACACGCTTCACTATCGTCATACATACTTTTGATTCATTCAGAAGCTTACCACCAAATAACACCATACATTACTAACACCTGCCATAACGCTTCCTATTAACCCTATCATACGCCTGTTGCAAAACCATAAAACCTAAAATACAATTTATTCTTCTTCCCTCATTTTCTCAATCATTTGCTCAGAGACAAAAGATTATCCACACATCCTCTACCACCCTAAACGCACCTTGTTCTTCTCACCAATCAGTCTTCAGTCACTCGACGCACTTTCGACCAAAATACCTTCACACTTCCACAACCTCAATAAACTTATTCCCCTATAATTTCTACAGTTCCCCTTTTCTCCCTTACCCTTATATAAGGGTACTATTACCGCTCTCCTCCAATCCCTTGGAACTATACCCTCCATAAACGCTTTATTAC
>JABUQX010119410.1:0-27500 GCA_015478945.1 Trachelipus rathkii | reverse complement strand
GTTATTATCGCTTTTTTTATATAATAATAACTACCTAAATATTTATTTATTTACATATCTATATTATAAAGGTGAGCATAAAAAATGATGTTCGGACATTAAATACATATTTCTCATAACTTATATGGAACAATACTTTACACAACATACAGTAAAAAGATATATGCAACACTTGCCAATGATGATATAAACGATATAAATTGATAAATTATAACGTAATGTACAATAAAGACTGCGTGATTATTCACAAATTAGCTCCTTCCACAAATTTTACACCAGCGAAGTTATATATATAATGTTTCCAAATTTACAGCACAAATATTATAAATTTAGTATATAGATAAATTGTTTATCACTGACGCTACAACATTTTTATCAAAAAGGTAACAAAATTTTAACTGCATGATATGTCACCTTCATTTTTATAAAAAGGAGCTTGAGGTATTTTTGACCTTTTAGTGTCTGTGATCACTTGACTCTGTTGGAGTACGATCACTCCTCAACCTTAAACCTAAAAAAAAACATATTACCTATAAATAAATAAACAAAAACTGTCTGTTGTTTAATATTTTATTTTATAAACTAAGTAAGTAATCTTAGTCACTAATCCGTTAATAAAGTAAACATATAAAAAAAATTGTTATCTTACCCCTGGTTTAGCCAGAGGTTTCTATATTTGATGACAAAGACAAAGTAATCACCCTCCACAAGTTATTGGTACAGGTGATACAGAATTAAAGAAGTTGTCACTGTTCGGAAATATTTGCTATAAAGAACCAGCCGACACTGCTTTAAATAAAAGAATGAATAAGAAATATGTTCCTATAACAATAATTTCCTTAGAAGCAAAGAAAACAAAAACATACCAGTAGATATAAAAGAATAGTTCTCAGCTCTACAAATACTTCAAAGTAAGAGGTCTTCAATAGATGATCTTTTTTGATGTTGTTTATTTGGAACACTTTACTTATACCAAATTGATTTTTTGTTGCAACTTTAGAACTGAAAAACAATCCCAAAAATTAGGATACTACACCCCTCCCCACCCGTCATAACATGACGGGAAAGAATGGAAGGGGTGCAGTGAACGAAAACTAAGCTACATCTAACAAATAGAAGATTTTTTTTAAAAGAAGAAAAGAAAAAAAATTATTTAGTTTGACCCACTGTATTTTTGCTCATGATTTCTTAGAAAGGCCTCTAGAACATCCCTCATTTCCACTCCATCCACCGTTTCCTCCGACAAATGTAACAGGGCTTTAAAATAAGCCATAAATTGATCGAATTGTCCTTGAGCGAGATCGTAAAAATTAAATCTCATCCTTTGTAATACCGGTGGACATGGTATTTGGACAGGCCTTTTACCACCCGCTGGGGTGATAACCTCCAAAGGTCGTTTTCGGGTCCATGGGCTTTCTACAGCTTGATAAACCGTTGTTGAATGTATTGGTAAGTTAGTAGGCAGGGATGGAGGAGGCACTGAAAGATTCCATGCTGGAAAAGGTGGATTTATCATGGAATCATCTTTGGATGTAGAAGGTTGGTTTGTCGCCGCTACGGCTGACAAAGCACAAAATCCACATTTAGGCCTTCTCAAGGGTGGAAGGCTGTTAGAAAAGAGCGGCATACCAGTAGCTGTTGATGTAGTAGCTACAGGTACAGCTTCCGAGGCACGAACAGAAGTCGAAATAGAAGTTGAAGTAGAAGCAATAGAAAAAGTAGAGGCAGGAACTGGGGATGTGAAACTTAAGCGAGAGTAGATTTCTGGTGGCTGACTACCGGTTATCGTACGTTTAGGACATAATATAGGGCGAGCTGGAGCTGAAGCTGGTACTTCGGTTCTTTGTCTATTTAAAGTATTAATCGTAGGTCCAATTTCAGCAATTGATGGGAATAAAGCAGATCTTGGCCGACGAGCGTAATCTAGTACATGATACTCGTATAGCATTTCCCAAAATGCATTTGCTAAGTCCTTAGAAGGATGGACCCTGTCAATGAGGAATCCTTTAGGTTCAAGAGAGTATACATAATTGTTAGGATCTAATAAGGACTCCAATTGTTGTGTAGTTTTTCTTCCCATGAATTTTAAAGCTTCGGAAATTGACAAAGTATGTTTGCCAGGCCATCTCGAATCCATTGTGTGTAATCGTAACAATTCCTTATATACTATGATGGAGTCCTCATTGAGTTCTTTTTCAGTTGTTCGAGGCAAATCAATTGCATACCAATCTCGGACTTCTGGGGGAGCGAAAGCAATATGTCGGTGATAATTATAGTAGGGAAGGTCAGGTAAGGTTGGTATTACCATATAGACCTTTGCTTCTGGACAATATCGCTTTATCTCACATATGATGTTGTTGATAGGAGTGATAGCATTTTCTGCCCTGAATTCCATGTTTGGAAGAGATACAGAATACGCGTCTCTACGTTTCCCTGGACGATTCTGTCTCCAATGCACCAAATTGAAAGCCATCCGGTACAAGGAAAACACAAGTACATGTGTTGTATCGGAGGCGAGATCACTAGTGATGGCTCTAGGGATATCTTCGAATCGTGGCAATAGAATTCGGATAAATTTTATTTCATGGTTTCCGGGATTGTTTGTGGTCTGATTATACGCAGACTCCATATGGGAAACCCAAGAATGTCCGATAAAGAGCACCTGAAATAATATAATTATATACATTAGGACAATCTGATAAAAAAAAAGATATTTAAAATTATATGCATTTGCTTATTCATTATTACTTGGAGAATTTTATTTGGATAATGGATGATTATCAGGCTTATGTGTATTATTGAAATTAATTTATTTTACGAGATTCCAGGCGTTCTTTCCGAGGTTTCGACACAAAAAAAAACACAAAAACATATATCTTTATTTTATAATATCCCTACAATTTAGAAATTTATTATCAAGTATTACAATATATATTATTACTTGTCTCTTACAAGAATATGAACTTTTTAACACCAAAAATTTCAAAATAATTAATTTTTATTTTCATAGATTCAGATATATTATATGCTGTACTAGACTCAATAAATAGTAAAACTCTAAGAACAGCAATTCTTTGTCTGTAGTAGTACTATAAATCCAAAGTATTATGAAACTAATGAATGATTGGATGTTGAAGATCCCCATCCATCATAATAACAAAAATTGTGCTGTATCAATTTCATTTTAAATTTTATCTCATATATATATACAATCACTTTAATATTTTATATATACATCATAAATATTTTCAGTGACAGTTTCTTTGATATACTAGCTCAATGGCATAATGTAAATTAGACAAACATGGTTTAGTAGTCTTATAAAAATTATATCATCCACAACTGAAAAAGGGCAGATATCAATAGCTATCATTTCTCCAATTGGTTAATGATAAATTTCCTGCTTATTGATGATACCAAATAACTTTAGCTGTGTACTACAATCTGAATTTTTAATTTCTTAACTACTGCTAGCATGACTTCTTTTCTATTTCAACATAATCATCTGCTAGTCTGACCGACACTGATAAACATCCTTTCATTTCTTTGCAGAACTATTGCTGACAGGACTTTTCCTTATTTCACACAATATTCTACTGTATGCAGCCAATTGACGGGACATCAGACGTAAATACCCATTATTTAAACAGGCGAACCTCTGGCCTGTCTGATTATGATGCAACAAATATCTCGAGCAAGCCCTCTTCTAGGTGGGAGGGTCGAAAATTATATATATATATATATATAATAATATATATTATATATTTATATATATATATATATTAATATATATATATATATATATATATATATATTATATTATATAATATATATAATATACTTATAATATATATATATATATATATATATATAATAAATATTATATTAATATATATATATATATATATATATATTATATATTAATATATACCTATATAATATAATAATATAGGTATAATATTATATATATAATATATTATATATATATATATATATATATAAATATCATAATAATATAATTACTATTATTATAATAATTAATAAATTATTATATATATATATATATATATATATATATATCTTATAACACAGCAAATACGCAATGGATAAATCCTTTTGTAAATTTTGACAGTTTATTAAACCCACCAAGCAACCAAAACAATACAATAACTAATAATAATAATAATATAAAATAATAAATTAAAATAATAATAATAATAATAATATAATAAAACAATAATAATATATATTTCTATATCCAATTAATAAAAAATCAACTTTCCATTCAATAAAAACTGTTTATACGAATAAACATTAAACATTTAAATTAACAGACCTTTAATGCCGGCACCAATTCTTCTCATCATCTCAGATTTTCGATTTATGAGTCATGTTAACCAGTTCTTGCCTAACAGATTCCATCTCTGATTCGTCACTCTTGACTTTATTAGGGCCTTTCATCAACTCTCATTTTTTAATAACTTTCGCTAATGTCAAGTTAATTTACCGTTTGAAATATCTGAAAAAACTAAGCATGTGATTAAGTTTACTGGGATGTAATACAACCAAAATTAGTTAATAGGTTGCCGATTGAATGGAGAGTTGAGATAATAGAAATAACAAGATTAGGATCTCGAAATCAGTCAGCCTGTGACATGCAGTAACAAGTTTAACTATCTTCCAGATGGAGAGAGATGAGACTGCTAATGGTAATATTGACTTTTCTAAAGGGAACCTGAGGCATTGCTTAATTGGAGACTATGAACAGTACCAGATTATACTTCTAAAGATACGATGAAGGGAGCGATGAGAGTATTTTCAGGTGCCAGATGAATATATCAAGATGGATGAAAAGAGTTGAGTTTACAAATGACAATTATTTTGCATTTGGTACAAATGATATAGACATAGAAGGGAAGAATAGTAGAATTATAGGAGTTATTAAGCAGTGGTAAGAACTGCATGATTTCTGTGATTGTACCTAGGTTAGTGTAGGTTCCAGGCAAGGGGAAGTTAGCTTTAGCGAAATGAAAAAGTTATGAAATATCTTATTTCAGAAAATATTAGGTGTTTGGATTTGTGGAGGAATTTCTGACAAATCTTTATGAGTAGACCAAGAGTCAGTAAATTGTAGCTTTTCATACCAGCTTGGAGACAGTCTATCAAAAAAAACTAGGTAAAATAGATGATAGGGCTAAATATTGAATGAATAATCTAGCAATGTAACTGTAATAGTGGTGAGATAATAAAACTAGGGGGTACACGCCTAAATAAAGATGATAGCAATAAAGTTAACATATTTTGAATATTAAATGGCTTTCACACAAATTTGTATCTTAAAAATAAAAAGATAGCTGATAGTTATACCATAAAGGAGAATATATGAAATAACTGAACATGGTTAATGAAAATCCTTATAGAAATATCCTTTCAGGAAGAAATACATGGATATTCACTGTATTTATACCAGAGGAAAGGAATGAAGAGTGGTGAAGTGGTGCTAATGTTAAAGCAATATTCAATCAGTGTAATGATTGACAATATAACAATCATGATGATGATCTGTGTGCACATACCTTATGTACAATAAATCCATACAGAAAACAGAATGGGCATTTTTAAGACCTCCTGCAGGGTCAAGAATAGACATGAAATGGTGAAGAAATCGCATACAGCATACACATAAAGAAAAAGATATATGCATAGGCATTTTAATTTTCCTACATTCAATGGGATTCCCGGTCTAATAGGCCATATAGTTGTATTTTAAATCATACTAGCAACTTTTAGATGATCCACGAACTTAACAACACATGCATCACTTGTTAGACTTCATGATAACATGATGAAAGTATGTGGAAGAGTTTAGATGAGGATATTTAGAATATGGTACCATAATATAATTGATTTAACATGAATGTGATCAAAACCATTATGCAAGTTAATAAAGAAAAAAGGTCTTAACTTCGAAATGGATTTACCAAATTTGAACATGCTTTAGAATAATTACGAGATAAAGAGTTAAAAGACCAAAACTGTTTTATAAAATTGAAAGGTTTCGTAGTTAAAGATATTCAAAACTTTAAATCTTCAGGATAACTTTAAATTACACTCTATAATGTTGATGACTCTTTCAACAATAATTATCTTAAAGAATCAGCGCAAACTAATTAGGTGACATATCATGCATAATATTTCTGCTATTGGTGGAGATAGAGAAGATAAGGAAAAGTCAACTCAAAAACCATAGACCTTAAATACTATGTCCTAAAAAGGTTCTTCAGAGTTAGTAAATTAGATAGTGGAGTGATGCGACAATAACCTTGGTTGTCTAAATAAATTCTAGAAATTCACTTACTTACCATCAATTCGGAAAAGACGTTTGAGTAGAGTGGCAAATGTGAAGATGTAGCCATAGAGAAAGATGTATGAAGACTCAATAGTATGTCCTATGTTAGCGTAGTGGATTTTAATAGTATCAGCAAGTGTACACATTATACCCAAATCAAATTGATATGGATATCCCAGTGTGGATGGTCTCCCTAAAGTAGGTGGGTCACAGGTGTTCAATATGCCTAAGCCCGTCCAAGGTGATTTCAAATGGGGCAATTGTCTTCATGAACTGAGTCAAGAGTTAGAGACCATAAATAGAAGCTCTGTATGACATTATTGATATATTTATAATAGTCCTCTTACTTCAGGAAATGGGAATGTTAAGTCAGTGCTTAAACGAAATAAATATTATTGTTATATCCGTCCTTTTTAGCCTGTTTATCGTGAGCATAATCACGTACAGCATGGTCAGAAGAATGGAGACTTTCTTTTTTTCACTCTCACTTTCTTTTCTTTATGACGATTTTGATGCCACAATTTGCTTCTAAAAACAATCCATTTAAGAAGTGAAAATGGAACCTATTCAGCTTCACTTTTTCCCACTACGTAAATTTCAAATAATATCCCGGGTTCCCCAGGCAGAAGAAGTGTCTAGGGAGCTAATTTTGATGCATTTTTTCCATGCCTCAACGACCAGTATTTTTTATTTGATTCATCTTGATTCATGTTGAAAAGAAATTAGCTTGAACGCATTATCTAAGAATAGTAGCTACACCACAAAGATTTATCACTAGGAAAATTAGACAAGTCTTTTTTCTACTGATTTCTGAAGCTCTTCAACGAGTGTAAATTATTCCACTGAAGGTTTTGCTTTTAATTGCCTTATTTAAAAAATAGATTTATTGCTAAAATGGCAGGGATCACTTGGGCGACTGTTACTTCACGGTTAATGCTTGTTTTAGTGATGTTGCAAATGGCTCAAGTAAAGTGAATAATTTGCCAGACTGAAACATCAGTCAACATTGGTTCTGATTGCATTCAGCACGTATTATGGATAGGAACTTTTGTTCAAACCAATCTTTTAAGCATATAAGTCTGTTCCAGCATGTAGAAACGTCTTGAATTTAGAATTTATGCTGTGCTGTGACATTACAGCTTCATCTGCTAAAAGTTTTAAGCTTTACAAGCTCGCCGTTCTGAATGGTGAAAGAAAGAAGATATGGCTTCTGCAAGTAATTTAAATATCTTTACAGACTTCTGACATAATATTGAATCGGTGAATGCATAGTGTGCAACATTGTGATAAAAACTGAAATTGAATAGCAAACCACTCTCCCTGCTATTACCAGCTACCATGTTTGGTCCATTATCCCGCATATCACTAAATGAATTCTATCTTTTATAGAATATTAAAAAATGTCAAAGGCCCTTATAGGATTTGACACAAATGACAAAGATTTTCACCATATTGACTACAAATTTTTGTTATATTATATTTTTTTTGGAAATAAGTTTCGAAAATTTCAATTTTAAATTGAAATAACTTTCCCTTATGTTGACGTATTTTATTGTTTATGAAAGCCTCAATTATTCGGCCTCCGAAAGTTCGAGCAAAAGCCCCGAAATACCGAATATTTCGGCTGTTCGCCGAATAGGGCCGAATACCGAATACTGTCGAATATTCGCACAACCCTAACTATATATATATCATATATATTATATATATATATCACTATATATATACTATTAATATATATATATATATATATTATATATATATATATACTATATATATCACATATATATATGATATATATATATTATATATATAGGGCCTAATGTGCAAATATCATACTACCTATATATATATTATAAATATATATATATATAATATTATATATCTATATATATATAATATATATATATAAATATATATATATTTATAATATAATATATATAGGCCTATTATATATTATAATATATATATTATATATATATATATATATATATATATATATATATATATATAATACATATATTATATATACTATATTATATAATATATATATAACCTAACCTATATATATACCGCTACTACTATTATTACTATAATATATATCATATATTACTATATCATATATATATATAATATATATAAATACTATATATACTATATATATAATAATATTATATATAATATATATATAGATATATATATATATATATATATAATATATGTATATACTATATCATATATTATTATATATATATACTATAATATATATATATTTTGGACCTAAAAAAAAAATTTGAAGAAATATATGGACAAAATGTTTCTTTGGCTTATATATATATAATATATATATATCATATATAATAATAATATAGTACCCTACTACGTATATATAATACTCTCATGTATCGCTATATATACTATATATAGTATATATAATTTATACCTAATATATATAACCTATAATATATATACCTATATATATACTATATACTATATATATATATATATATAAATATAATTATATATATATATATATATATATAATTATTATAAATAATATAGATATATATAATATATATATATTATAATATTATATCAAAAATATATTTTTGCATAATTTTCGAAAGAAGAGGGCTCTTGACGCCACCAGACTATTTTTAGTTTTTTACACTAAAGTACTTATAATATTTAAAAATAGAGAACGTATATTTACCTTGTGAAATTATACTAATAAAGTTATTTGTACTTTCATTAGAGGTTATTTTAGAGTACACGATTGGAAGGCCTTCCTAAATACTCTTTTAGAGAACAATTACTTGAATTATCATTAATTAAGACAGTTATTATGACAAGATGATGATTTATTATTACGGATAGGAATTTCCAAAGGTTTTTGAAAGGGTTTCCTCTCATTTTAAAGGACTCGTTAATCCTTACTTTAATTAACTTAAACTTTATACAAGTTAACTTTAACCGTCTTAAAGAAGCTGTGATCGAAGTGGCCTAACTTATTGAAAACTGCCGTGATCAATTTAATTAACATTAAAAAAGAAAAAGACACTTATTGTTTATCTTTCACTTTAAGTTATTAAACGGAGTGTATTTTAAATACATAATACACTATACTATTTCTATACTGACAAGTTACTAGCAGAATACTGACCGAGTACACAATACACAATACGTGTTGACTAAGTACGTAAGAACGGCATACTGTTCAAATACTGGCAAAAATTTTATACTGGAATTTCATATACTGACCGCGTTGGTGTCATGTGACCTGGCGGTCTTATGAATATTTACTGCAATATTAAGTCGAAACCTTTTACTGTGATTTATTTTTACTTGTGGGTTAATTATTTAATGACGAAAAACTGTACAATCTTTCCATGAATAATTGTTTCACACCCCACTCCGGGTCTTTAGAGGATTGCTTCAAAAAGAAGCAATACAATACCCTTTGTGTTTACTTAAGCTGCTGTACTTGCAGTTTCCTTTAAATAATAATTTTTTTTTATTATTATTTTATTCTCATTATTAAAAAAAAAATTATTTATATTTTTTTTTTTACTTTTCTTTACTTACTTTCTTTTAAATTTACCTTAAAACAAACCTAAATCTCAATCTTAATATTACCCTAAACCCAATTTATTTATGCAAATTTAATTTAAAAATCCATTTAAAATTGGATCTGCATAAAACTGCCTCTGTTTAAGAGCAGCTTTTCTCATAGGTCTTTTTTTATTTATTAGCTTTATTATTATTATCTTACTCCCGAGGTCCAGGTCTGTTGGCTGTTGTCATCCGCTACAGGTTTGTATTGGTACGGTGTTACATTTGATAAAAAACTACCACCTCCTGCTATTTAATTCGAGGGGGTAAAGGTTGCTGATTGAATGCAATCCTATTTCACCAGAACCTGTTTTTAATTTGACTGATCTGATGTTATTATCGTGACCAATTATAACATCCAACACTCTACCTAATTTCCAAAATGGGCGTCGGCTTATTGATGTCCTTTATTAGCACCACATCACCTATTTTTACTTTATCTTCCCAAATACCCTGAAACAAGTGTCTAGACCGTTCCCGGAGACTTAGGAGATATTCCTCATGCCACAAACACCTGAACTCTTCATAGAGTTCATTTTGTTTTATGAGGGTAGAATCTAGTACCTCCTTGTTGGGTGCACTGCCCATTTGATATTCTATATCAAAATTACTTTTAAATATTAAATTACTATTGAACATTACTTTCAAAAAAACAATTGGGCGTTATTGCCTCCAACTCAGAGGTACCAGATCTATAGGTTAGGGGTCTGGAATTGATGGCATTTTCTATGTCAGACAGAGTGGTTAGAAGTTCAAAATAGGTCACTTTACTCTTTCCAACAGCTTTAACAGGACACTGGCCTTCATTACTTTTATGTAAACCTTTCCCAATGGCTACCTTGCCATGGAGAGATACCAGTTTTAAATTTTTACATGTTTGAATGCTGATTTTTATCCAAACTCCTCCTTGAAAAGCATTATGGTATTAAAGGACTCTCTATTTATATTGCACCCTTTATCTAAAATAAAAGCATTGTCACTATAGATTAGTACGATGGTATACTAAATTTGTTACAAAACCTTTTGAAGGCTAACAGAAATTCAGAGGGTTCATAGAAGGTACTAGTTCTAAGTGTACAGCTCTGATGTTTAAGCAAGTGAAATTAAGATATACAATTTTCTCTACTTTGAGGTGTTGTTATTGACCAATACATGAGAGGTGAAATCAATACCGGTGTGTTGGTAAGGTTTTATGAGATTCATGTTGTGTTCTAGGTATGTCAGTGAAACGTGGGTACCTGTAAGAAAGAGCATTGTACTTCTTGCATGTAATGCACTCTAATAAAACAGATCTTACTGCAGCTCTACCCTTAGGTATCCACACACCTTGATTTCTGATGTAATTAGGAGTAGTACCAATGCCAAGGTGCTTTACTTGCTCATGGGCATATTTAATAAATAGCAATGTAAAGCCATGATTTCTTCCCATTAATATGGGATTAGCTTGTTCATAGCTAATAAGAAGAGCCTTATTAATCCTGCCCTTACTTCTTAAATAGCCTTTTTCGTTCAAGGAAAAGATTCAAGTTCAAAACTAAGGGAGGAATTTCTGAGTCTTTCAAGGAAGTTACTTTTACCTTCTGTTTATATTCATTTAAAAAATTTATTTCATTAGCAAAGGATTGAAGTTGATTTATTTTAAGCCAATACCTTACAGACTTTTGCTGGTAATCTATATTTACTTTAATTTTACTAAACCATTTAAAAATCCAGGCAGTGATTCTTAAGACTTTTCTATAGCATGAATATTTACTTAAATCTAAAATACTAATACATGAATTATTAACAATATTTATATTTACCATTAATAGAGGTAAGGATTCTTGTGGTACACTCAACAATGGATACTGGGGCCAATTGTCTAAATCATTTTGGTTAACCAAACAGGACCATGATACCACAGAGCAATATTTCTTTGTATTTTTTAAAAGTTAAACCCCTAGTTAAAAAATCACCAGGATTTTCTGTTGTATTTACATATTTATAATAAACATTTAATTTGTACTTGTTACTGATGGAAGTAATTAAGCCATCCATTTCATTTATTCTATTTTTTAAAAACTTAGATTTTACTTTGGTTTGTCTGGTTAATAACCAGCTCAAAACTACTTGTGAATCCACAGCAATATTAATGAATTCAAAATAAATATTGTTGCTTCCAGAATATTGGGTAAGCATTTTAAGGCCAAAATAACCCCCATTAGCTCCAGGGAAGGAATACTTAACTCCCTAGGCCTATTGGCAGGAGCTACCTTGGCTTTAGCAAATATAAAGGAGCTTTTGTTATCATCATCCACTCCATAACATACAAATCCATAAACACTATCAGAACTGTCACAAAAAAGATGTAAGCCATACTTATTCCCTTCAGAAAGAGCCCTCCTAGGTATTGCAATCGTATCCAGATGTTCACAGTTATTGCGCAATTTATACCACTCTTTCAGTATCTCTTCAGGCACTTTCTCATCCCAAGCCAAATTATGCTGCCACACTTGTCTCATCAACAATTTACCCCTAACCAAAATAGGAAGAGCAAAGTTAAGAGGATCGAAAAGCTTGGAAATCTCAGACAACAATTGACGCTTAGTTGAAATACTCTCCAGATATTCTACTTTATTAATATGCATACAGTCAGTCACCACATTGAAACTATATCCCAAGATCTTTTCACAACAACTAGAATGCTCTACAAAGGAGTTTTCTTCCTTGAACTTAACACGCAAAGCATCCGAGTTGCTATTCCAAGATCTCAAGATAAAACCCCCTTCTTCATTCGTTTCTTACATTGATGATATATACCTACTATCTCACTTTCTTCTTGCATGCTTGTAAATATTAAATTATCCACATAGAAGCCTGAGGACAATATCTCTGTGCATTTATCATGTGGATACTTAGAAGCATGATATTTCATAATATAATGCAATATAAATGGGGAAGATGTAAACCCAAATATTAATGTAAGGTACCTATAAGCTTCTAGTTGCCCATTGTTAAACCACAAGAAAGTGAACCTATTCATGTCCACTTCATCTTTTAACCTAATCATCAAAATTGCTTTACATCACTTATGACAACAGTACGATTCGTTCTGAACACAAGTAGTAGCTTTAAAAGTGAATTCATGAGGTCATAACCACTGTAAGCTGCTTTATTCAAAGATGGAAGAGGGTTTTATTACTTTTAAGGGAACAATTAAAAACTGGTCTTATTTTAGTGGTTACTTGTTTTGATTGCCTTATTATAGGACAATGAGGAATGAATTTATATTTACAAATATCTGAAGGATCATTAAAATTTATATTTACTTTTTCAATTATTCTATCATTCAATTGATCTTCAAAAACCTTATTATATTTACTTATTAAATTATTTTGAGTTAATTTATTAAACACTCTATTAGCTATATTTAAAGATATTTTAAAATTATTAGGAACTAATTCTATTTTGTCTTCAAACCAAGGAAGGCTTACATGATAATGGTTGTCTTTGAAAATATCATATTCTGAACAGTTAAAAGCAATTGACCCTTATCACTCTACCAGTGTTCAGAATTTCCTCGTTCTGCTTGATGCCCAAGGATTCCAGGCAAACAGGATTTCCAAACATTGTCAATAATTCAGAATCCAACCAAACTGTTCAATTTGGATTGAAATAACTTTTGCGATGGTTCATCTATTATACAAAAAATACACTTGTGTGATTCAGCCTTCTGTTATTACATTCAGATCAATTTTATGACCAATTACAGCATTAATTTGCTATCAACTTTTGGACTGAGTTAATGAAAATTATTAAACTTTTTTACTTTTTTTCTGGCTTCAACCAAACGTACAAATTTGTTATCTACTTAAAAAATTATAAATATTACCTATTGGAATTAATTTATTATTCCAAATATTAAACAATTGACCCTTGCTAAAAGGTCCAGTCTGAAAGGATGGAAAACAAGCTCTATAATTTCTCATACCAAGTAAAACAATCCTACTTTAATATGACTATTTACATAGTGAATCATTAAAATTACCTACTCTGCAGAAATTTTTAAACGCATTAATTTCATATTTTAATAACATCAGGAATGCCATCTTACTTCTATAATTTATGATCTTATCTTCATCACTATTAGGAAAAGGAAATGAAAAAACTTCATCTGATGAATGACTCTGAGTTGAATCCTACGTGTGATAAACCTTTTAATTTTAAACCAATGAAGTTTGAAACTTTTCCTATTCTTATAGGTGAAGGACTATTTATATTAGAATATTAGCTTTTTCAGCAGCTTCTCTAGAGATATAAGATCTAACTTGACGCTGTATCGATTAAACATCTGAAAGCCTTTTCTTTACCATTGAAAACCATATTTAAAGAAGTGGTAGGCGGAATATATTCATTCTCTAAACTTTGATGAAAAGTTATGCAATGATTGGTCGTTGTATTTACCCCCTCACTATTATTAACATTACACAATGGTTGTATGTGTGATCTACTTCCACATTTACACGGAAACCTCATTTTATTATTATTACCAAAACATTGTGCTTGTGGATGATTGCCAGCACACTTTTCGCATAACCATAACTCTTTAACTCTATTAATTTTGCCTTCAAAATTGCTATACACAGGACAAAGTCCTAAAGAATGAGGGCCCAGAACATAATTTACACTTTTTTTCACTCTTTTACTTTTACTCGAGGTTTGAAAATTTGCCAAAGAATGTTGTTTTACTGTGTAGCATTATTTAACTATAGTTTTTTCTTTTGGGAGTAGTCTAGCCTAGTCAGTGTACATATTTGAGTTTGGCCCCTACTGTTCCTTCTGAGGAAGAACTAGTACCTTAATTAAGCGTTTTAATACATCCTGAACATTGTCCCCAAGAATTCATAATATCATGGATAATTGCTCGCCCTACTTGTTTCTTATCAGGTCCTTCAAAAAATACTTTACGGTAGCTTTTTACTACTATAGTGGACAACAAACAACAGCCTGAACTCTTTGAGATTGTAAAATCCAAATTATGCACCTTTAGATCATAAATTAATTGCCCTGATTTTATTTAATGCATTTTTTTAGATAAAAAATCTGTTTTCAATAAATTTAATTCTATATTAATAGCTATCAAAGAGGCAAACAAGTCATTTTTTATAGTTGTTACATCCAAATATTCAGCTTTCAACAATTCTAATGCTTACTTTATATGTTCTTGTATTATTGATTTAAATGAAGAAATAATACTTAAGGAATAATCCTTCAAAACTTAAAAGGTACATAAATTTAACAGAATCATTAAGTTTAGGGTTATTTCCAACAATATTCATAAACTGATTTAAAAAAACTTGAAAACTAATTTTATTTAAATTTCCATCAAAAATAGAACAACTCATTGTGGGCAATTTTACATTATTAGTGTGATCAATGTTATTTAAGGCTTCCACAAAACTATCAGAAATATTAGGTTCTGTTTTAACAGTCTCTTTACTTAAAAAAATTCATTAAAAACACTTAATTTAATTTCTAATTCTAGAATAATAATCACTTTGGACTTTCTAATTTCAGATCCATATTTGTAGGCCTTCAAGCTAAAAAAAAAAAAAAAAAATTTCAGATCCATCCAAAACATCAATCATGATTATCCCTCGACCAATAAATTTATTAACATCAAATTATTTATTCATTTATTTGAGATTTGCAAAAAATAATACCCAAACTGTTATTAGTTTTTCAATTCATTCAATTTATTTACTATGTTTAGAATGCGAGTCTTCGTTATTATCTATTATAACTTTTTAAATTTGTTAAATTTGTCCATTTTGTCAAAATGCTTAATTCTAAAATTATGTTGCTATAAAGTTTTATACCTCGATATTGTGTCACCCAATATGAATAAAATTTTATAGGCCTACAACTACCCTAGGCTTTCAAAAAACTTTTGTCAAAAACTGAATTTCAGTCCTAGGGGTAGCCTATATTACAAACACTAATTTTCATATTTTCATAAAATTTACCAAAATTTTCAAGGAAAACGCAAACACACTGCTTTTTTTATATTACAAAACATTAATCATTAGAAATAATTATATTATTATTACAAATAAGCTTCAATAATGCGGTCAAAATTACATACATTATTAATAACACGATGACAACAATAAACTGAATATATCGATTATTTAAAAGCATGGATATGTTTAATTGACTTATCACAAAAATATCGAGTTTTATTCTAAACTCCCCATGATATTATAATCGACTCATCACAAAAAATATCGATTATTTGGAAGAATGATTATTATAAATATCGATTATTGAAAATAATATAGCAATATTTAAAATCGATTATCCTATTACTATAAAAAAAGAGCTATTTCACTAAAACCTTTACAATCACCAATGGGATATCTTCCCTACCATTTCTCTGAACACCGCCTGCATCTTTACTAAATAGTTTATTTGCGCCACATGACATTAGCTTAACGCAGTCCCGCAGACAACTTTAACTTAAATAACCTTTCTAGTTTGCTTGCACCACGCACAGCGTTTATATTTTATTAACTTTTCACTTTTAACCTAAAGCACTTTTTCAATTCAATTAGATAATTAACTTTTTCAAATACTGCACTTGAAATAATCGTTTTAAAATGGTTCAAGGGTTTTTTCTATAACAAAATTTCAATGTCTAACGGCTTTGACCAGATAACCTTATCTTCAAATTCCAGGACTAAGGAGCCTCACTAGGCAGGTAAGCGAATCGCAATAGGAACCGCAAACCCCTTGCAAATATATCAAAAATTATATTTTTCGCATAATTTCTCGCGAATCGTGGAAGAGGCTCTTGACGCCACCAGACTATTTTTAGTTTTTTTTACACTTGAACAGTACTCTTATCACAATTTAACAATCAAACATATAGCTCTTTATCCTTTGAATTGTAATTTTTTGAGGTATGTAATGATTTAGAGTTTATTTAGAGTTTACACCGCATTGGAAGAGCCTTCCTAAAACTCTTTTGGAGAAGCAATTACAATTAACATCTATCATTAATTCTAAGACAGGTTTTTAAGACCCAAAGAATGATCGACTTCTATCCTATTCACGGAATCGGGAACTTCCAAAGGTTTTTTTGAAAGGCGCTTGTCCTCTCATTTACAAGGACTCGTTAATCCCTTACTTTAATTACTGAAACGTTTATACAAGTTCTTAACTTTAACCGTCCTTAAAAGAAGGCCTGCTGATCGAAGTCCGGCATAATCTCCTATAGAAAACGGCCGTGCATCGAATATTTATAACTTTATATAAAAAAGAAAAAGAACACTTGTATTGTTTACTCTTTCACCTTTGACCTATGAAGTTATTTAAACGGCCCAGGTTGTGATTTTAAATACATGAATTACACTTAATACTAATTTCATATCACTGACAAGTTACCTAGGCAGAATACTGACGGAGTACACAATACCACATTACGTATGTTGACTTAAGTTACGTTAAGAACGGCTTACTGTTCACAATATGGGTCAAAAATTTCAATACTGGCAATATTCATAACGTACTGCACGCGTTTGTGTCACTGTGACCTGGCCGGCGACACTACCCGCCAGCGAACAGTACATCAACTACCCTCCATAGGTCATACCCGGCAGTGGGCGTCATGAAAATTACGCATATTTAAGTCCGAAATATTTTACTGTGCAATATTATTTATGTACTAAGTGGTTTAATTAGTTTAAGGACGAAAAATGATACAATCGCCCAAATGAATAAATTTTCCATACAATATATATATACTATAAATGTAGTATATTAGATATATTAAATTTTATACTAATAATAATAATATATTGATATATATATATATGTATATATATAACTACTATATATATATATATATCGATATATATTATGCGTCAGGCGGGACCAGGTCCTGGCCTCTTAGGAAGCGGGAGTTGATTCGGCAGCCCACTCTCAATAAAATAAACAAAATATCTTAAAAAAAAAAAAAAATTTTTGCTCATTTAATAGCCACATGGTAGGTACTACAGAGTTTTATTTAGATCATCCTTAATTCTAGAAAGTTTTCCCCTATGATTTTTAAAAAAATGTTTTACAAATCTAGGGCTACAAAATGCCCTTCAAGAGAATTATTTCACTTCTGAAAAATGTGTTTTTTTTTACTTTGTTATAAAATGAAAATTATGCCAATGGGATTTTTTATTGTTTTTTCAGTGTATAAACTCGAGTATGTTAGCTTTAAACTGGCAAAGTAAATATTTGGTCTGATTCACCCCCGCCGTAAAAATTGATGATGGGGTGGAATCGGACCACAATTTTCGTATTTTATGTATTATTATGTGACATTTTTATTACGTAAATTAATTTAAAATATTAATAAAAAAGATTACTATATTTAAGTGGAAAATTAACTAAAAATTACAATTTTATATAAAAAAAACCAAATCAAAAAAGTGTCAAAATTTGCAGCGGAGGACCCCGGGGGTGAATCGGACCAGCCCCTTATTTTTATTCTCTTTTTACTGTTCGGTGACATTTTATTACTTATTACGAATTTTTAATATGATAAAATAATATTATATTAAGTAAAAATACCCCTCAAAAATATAAAATTGACATTTATATGTAAAGAGAATTTAAAACAAGATGGTTCGATTCACCCCCCTCAATGGTGGTCCGAATCACCCCTCCTCCACGGTCAGACTGAAGGAGCTTTATTAAAATTAAATAAAACCTATTATTCTATTATATTATTATTTTTGTGTGCTTATTACCTACTATATATGGCCCTTGAATATTCCAGAAAAAAAAAATTTTTCCAAAAACTGCATTAGGGGAAAGTCGGGAGACAGACTCCTATACCTACCAAGTGGTCCAAGTCACCCCGCCCGACCGCTTACTACTATATATAATATATCTTATATATATATATATATATAATATATAGTAATATATAATATATATATATATACTATATATAATATATATATATATATAGTATATACTACATATATAGCCATACTAAAATTGTGTTCAATTCCAATGTATTGATTTACGACAGTATCAGTTGATGATTTAAGATCAAACCTTAATAAGGTATCGAAAGTCAACTTTGGAAAAGTTATCCAGTACTGCCGAAAAAGTAAAACTTTAATTAAATTATTATATATATATACTATATAACAATATATATATATATATATATATAAATATATAGTAAATATATATATATTATATTATATATATAATTATATATATATATTTTATATATATATATATATATATATAGGCCCCTATATAATTAATATTTTTTTTCCTAATTATTATTTTTTAGTAATTTAAATATTTTTAATTTTTTATATACCTACATTTTTTTAATAAAATAAAATTGCTGATAATCAATAAAAATTAATATTGATAAATTAAACTTAAATATCGATCTAGACGGACTATATTAGGAAAACACATTCTCGACTGTACGCATTCGATTATACGCCTACGCAAACAAAATAAAGTCTCAAAGCTATTGTTAGCATCTTTTCAGCGCTAGTCATCGCTTACGTTTGTCTATTATTTTTATTTGAAAATATTGATCAATTCAAATCTCATCCATCACACTATGCAATCTGTAAAAAAACTTTCACACACAGATTTCTTTTGATTCATTTTTGTAATCTATGTTTATAGCTAAATATAATTGTATAGTTACATAAAGTTTATTCACCTCAACAAAACTAGGTAATTGTTACCCAGAGGGTTGTCATCCCGATTTTTATGAAACAGGATATAGCTACTTTAAAAAAATAATAATGAGTTGTTTGAAAACAAAAATCTTTGCCCAAGTAAGGATAAAAATTTACAGTCTCTCAAAGTTGTGAAAAATCCCATAATATTTCTTATAAATTTTTTTTTTTTTAATAGTATATAGTATATATTATTATATATATATATATATATATACTGATTTATATAATATATAATATGATATATATATATATATAATATATATAACTATATATAGTATACTATATATATATAACTCTAAAAAAAATAATGAATAGTGAAAATGAAAATCGGCGCCCTCTTTAGAAAAAAAAAGTTACAGCTCTCAAAGTTTAAAATTTTCCCATAGAGTTTCTTAAGAATAAAAAAATTCAGTGTGTCTGATATATATTCATTTTTGCCATCCTGAGTTCAGGTTAGATAAGATTTCTTAATTTTACATAAAATTTCTCTGTGTATACCTAACAAAACTTATCATAACCTGACTTGCGGGGCCTGAAATGAGACCTAACCTGGAGTCGATCATATTAAAAGTCTATGGAGTTTTAACAACTGTTGGAGAGGCTGTAACATTTTTCGCTAAAGAGCGATGCGATTTTTGTTTTTACTCCTATTCTTCATTATTATTTTTTTCAAGCAGTAACGCTATATCCTAAGCATTTTCATAAAAATCAAACGGTGACAACCCTCTGATGGCTAACAATTATCCAAAACTATTACCAAAATCGGTGATGAAGCGGTTCAGCACTACTATTAGTTTATAGTTTTAATACAGTATTCCTGTTAATTGGATTGGTATTTGTTTAGTATCACTGACTTGAGTTCACGTTACATAGTAATATTAAAATTATAAATATTTCCATTTTTTACAAAAATGGTTTTTAAAACAAACTTAAAGAAAAATAAAGGTTTTTCGTATTTTTTAAGCATATATCTTAAAAGAAAAATATAAAAAATAACGTCGAAAATTTTTAAACGGCTAATGTTTTCTCAAATATTTTTTTTTTTTTAGGGATATCGCTATTGATGCTTTGTTTCGATTTTTTATATATCGATTGCATTAATATTTTTCCGATAATAGATAATTTTGAAAGATTATCAACAATTCGATTGTTGGGCCAAATTTACGTTTACGTATATATAAAATAAAAATAAAAAATTCACAGACACGAACTATTTGTTTATTGAACTCACAATAAGGAAAAAAAGGTGGAATTATTATTTTAATTATAATTCCTCCAATTAGAATTACAATAAAAATTTTAGGTACCTACCTATATCTTATTCTCAAATTAATATCATCCAGTTTTACTGAGCTTCCTGAATTAACACTCCAGGGCATTCGACAAAATCTAGTTTTATTTGTAAATGATGTCGTATTTATATTATTTATAGAATATTTATTAATACAAATATATATATATATTATTATAGATTATAATATAATATTAAGTATACTACTAATATTTGAATTACTATATAAGTATATATATGATATATATACTATAATGAATATATAATATATATATTAATAGTATAGATAATATTAAATATATGATATATAGACCTCCCTATTGCTTTATATAAATTAAATCGCAATTATATAAGATGATGAAATAAAGGATAAAGACATATTTATAAAAGGATAAAGAGAATTAACTGCCTTCTCCGGGATTGAACCAACTGACCATATGAGTGTTGCGACATTGAAGGAACAATAATACTACCGAGTATAAGTAATTACGACTGAGTTAGTCCGATCCAACCCAAAACAATTAATTGGTAGATTTCGATAAAGTGAAACAATATGATAAAGTCACAAACGTGCTCCCTTCAAGGTGCGACATCACCAGGTGTTACCAGACTGTCCGATATCCATCGTTCGATGTTATATTGTAGTATGTTATAAATAATTGACATAAGTTAAGATTGTAATATGCCAGAACTCACAATTTAACCTCAAAGATATAATGTTTTAAAAAACATCTTTAATTGTATATAATTTATCATTGATTTCTTACTCTTCTATTCCTAAATTAACTTAGACTAGATTTATTCATTTCGGCATCCATAAATGAGTAAGATTATCTTTAAAACTAAGATAGAGTAAGGTACTGATTATTTGTCAAAATTTACTCGGTCTATGTACATTCCATTATTATCTCACATCAATTTAAACTAAATAGCTACACAAACTACTCACACACTGAGTGAAGATAATCTGTCGTTATCTATAATAAATTTAGTCAAAGTCCCATATCTATTCACTTCTCATATCTTTATATCAACTTCAAGATTAGTTCGTTAATTTAGTATGTGAAAAAAAATTACTCAAACAATTTAACAAATCTTGAAAGAGTAACAAAGCATAATAAAAATATATTAAAGCAGACTGCGGAATATCTTTTGTGGTGACATACTACATGAGTAAACGAAGTTATCTTATACTCCTTTGAGAATATTTGAAGATTAATATAAATATATTATTATGCTTTATAGGTTCATATGTATGTGTTGATGGTAATTGTCCTTGACTGTTTTTACAAAACTTTATCAACCGGAGCGTAGGAGAGTGCCTTAATGTAGACGAGATACCGTAAATACCTCGATATTGTATCAGAACAATGGCCATCGTACCGTAAAACTTTCTCCTAGAATGGGCATCATTTAATACTCCACTCTCAACCAATACTGAAAATAGACCTTAGACCTTAGTGCATATCGTGCCAAGTAGCTCTCTTGACTATGCAATATATAATACTATTATGAATATATATTATATATATATTATATAATATAATATATATAATATAATATATAAATATTATATATATATATATATATATATAATATAATATTATATAATATTATATATAATATATTTAACTAATATATATATATTAATATATATTATTAAGTATTATATATTATAGTATATCATAGGCTGATACTGCTCCGCAACTGATATTTCAGCTTAACTTTCTCTAGGGTCAACCGACATAAACAACTAATACCAAGTTTCATTTTCACTCAACTGAGGAGCTCTCGTATAAAAGGCATCCTGAATCATCCATAAATGTTGAAAATATCCTGACTCATCCTTAAATATTTAAAATATCCTGACTCATCCATATTTGTGTAATTGCATTTCCGCGTGGAAACTGAATACTCTCCTCTGAGATTCAGTTGACACTATTATATATCGAGTGACATTTATTATAGTAAAAATATAATTAAGGTGACTTTAACCTAACTCCGTGGCCCTAGGTTATTTCAACACATACAAGACATATTCGACAATAAGGTAGTTTTCTTTCCATAAATATTTTTAGGGCAATTTTAAATTAGTAGATAAATATAATAGTACACTAAAGGTTTAAACCCAGTTTTCTGTTTGAGATCCCATTGACATACTTAAAATATTATCGTCTATAAGATGGAATACGCTTCCATAATTCCAAGAAGTAGTAATTAAAGGAGTAGAAAACCAGATGTTTAATATTTAATCAATACTACTGTTGCGCAATTATGACATCTCCAAATATACATAGAAGTATTATACATGTGTCACGTTTTATTAGATATAGTGACAAAATGGTGATTTGAATTTATGCACACATTTCCACATATATGAGAAATATTTAATTTTATTCGGTGTGCTAAGTGAATAATTATTATTATTTAAATAACTAAATAACTGATAATATACTTTAATCATTAAGATAATGACCTAGGTAATATAATATATTTACTAATTTAACCCATAAATTAATATATATAATTATTAATTATAATTAATTTATATAATAAGAGTATAATATTTATAATAATAATATACTAAAAAAATAATAATATATTAAGTATATATATATATATAGTATATATAGTAGTATATATATATATATATATTTAATAGTAATATATTATATAAGTTAAATATATTATAAATATATCATATATATATAATATGTGGCTTATAATATATATCATATATATATTATATATTAGAATATATATATATTATATATTTAATATATAAATATATAAATTAATAACTATAGAGATATCATATAAATATATATATAAGTATATATATATAATAATATATATTAATTATATAATAATAGATATATAATATATAATATAATAGTATATATATTATATACTATATATTCAATATATATATTTATATCAGAGCTGGGCGTTGATAAACACTAATAAATATATATTAATTATAATATTATATATATACTATATATATACTATATTATATAATTATAATATTAATTATATATATATTAATATATATTATATATAATATAAGATATATATATAATATATAATAATAATGTTATTATATATATTTAATATTAGTATATTAATAAGATTATAAATATTATATAATATATTAATAAATAAAGAAAATTAGGTGGCTCGAGCTGACGGGGGGAACACAGATGGGAACGTTTTCCATTACCCCGTAGGGGAGGGGCGGTAAGGGAACCCCGACGTAACACCATAAATATAATACACAAAGTAGCGTGGGGTTCCGGAGAGGAATCACCTCCCTCGTGAAGGGAGGGAAAGATAGAAGTCTCTACCTTCAGTCATTCCCCGGAATGTGTCCGAGAGACCCGACTCCTGACATCGGGGCGTCTACCCTTGGGTTACCCATTAGATATATAAAAAAATCTTTATTTTTTTAATAACATAATGTATAAGTACTCCAAGCTGGTAGACACACCCCGATGCATGTAAGTCGGGGTCTATCGCGGCCTCCGGATAACTAGTTATTAATTAGAATTTATTAATTTAGTAATCATGAATATTTAGAGATCTAATACTTTAATTCTGTCTAACCCCGTTACTACAATCATAAAAATTATTAAAATATAATAAATACATGTGGATAGTTATCTTCGACCTTAAGACCCCAGCCCAGGGTGTTCCGGAATCAGTTCCAGCCTCGCCTGCAGTAGTAGTCTTAAGGAGCTCAGAACTTCTCCCATTTGATATAGAGACTGTGACCATGACAGCAAAGATCTCTTATGTCCGTCACGTAAACCTTGATTGTGAGAGACCGAGGATCCTGAAAACCAAGCCAAGAGGGCCAAACGAGATGCCCCGTCAAAGAGTTGATAGATCAGTTACTTTGCTCAACTCTTGAGAGGTTATGCCATCCCCCCACCCCACTGTTCCCTCTTATACTGTTTATAAAAATATAAAGGCGACATTGTCGAAATATCATATCTTCAGATGTTCAGTATTTTATATACAGTGTGTGCTTTAGCTACGATTAAGCTCCTTTAATAAAATCTAGTAAATTTAACTTTTAGGAGTATTTCATTGGGATTCGTTTTTCTAATATATACCAAAAGTAATACACTATTAAAAAGAGTTAAAAACTCTCTCTGGTATTCATGTAAGTCATCATTGAGCATATTTTTTGAGGACTGATGAGAAAGTTGATGGGGTGTCTCTTAGGAAGATTCACACTGGTGTTGCCAAGTGAACATCCTGCCTGCAAAGGGAAGAAGGGGCTTTCCTACAGCACCCAAACAAGGTCCACCTCAAGCAGCATTACAAGCATGTAAGTTTAATAATATATTAATATATTTGTTATTCTCACAGCAATTAATATTGAACGTGCAGTTAATTAGTTTTATAACTTTTTAACGTTATGAAATGAATAATGGATTGATACAAATCAAAGAAAATTAAATAATAATTTTTAATTTAAATTGTATTATATTTATATACCAGAGCATACATATTGAACCCTTTCATCTACCACTCTATTCGCAGCCATTGAAGGCTAGCTCATATCTACTATATGGTCGCTCCATGAGTCAGGAGGTGTGAGCTTCTACAAGCGTCAGATGTCTTCATGATAGACTCAAAGTTTCAAAGTTCTCACAGCAGAGTGAGCAAGACAAAGTTACACCAAGGTGAAATATATATCAGATACATTAATATTAGTTATATTTTAATTGAACTCAATTTTTTTAAATAGGTATATGAGCTACTTATAGCTCTTCTACGTTTTAAAAATATTTTATTAAAATTAAAATATATTGTTATTAACTTAATTTACTTCATTCATCATTAGTGTTCATTCATCAATGATGCCACGGATTACTGATGATCCTACAGATAGAAGATTTTACCTCATTTATCCCTAGATTTCATCCACCTCTAAGTGAGGACTTGAGCAGTAATATTGATAATAAAAAAAATATAATAGTACTGAATCAACAGGGAATCTCGACTGCTACAACTAACACTCTTCCACCAGCAAGTGGTGCCACTACAGCCACAGTGGGACGCCCACAATATCCTTTTGGAATACAGTTCCACTGTATTGACAGGGTCAACCTCAAAAGGTGCCATGCAACTTTGTTCAACAGGGGAGTAAGAAATAAAAGTATTTATGTCATTTTAACCTAGTTCAATACCTAAGAACATATGAGGTTAAAATATTTATTACAGACTAAAACAATAAATATAATTGTCTTTAGGTAAAAGGCAAAACTCACCAACTGGGGAAACTAATCACAGAGATCATCATGGTTTTAAGCAATCACGTAAGTGAAGGCCACCTACTACGACAACTGGCATCCCAATACTACGTGCTAGCCTTCAACGCTCTAGTGGTGAAGTCCAACTCACAGATCAAGGAGAACCTTCTATGACCCTATATCTGACTTGAGATTTTGGATCAGGGAGCTCCTGAGTAGTCATGAGGTTAGAAACAATCCCAAGTCTGCCCAGCCTCATGACACCGCTGCATGTACTTAGTATAATTCCACGAAAACTGTGCTAAATGCTATCTATAATATTAATAATTATTATATTAAGAATAAGATTAACAAATAAAGATTTGTCATTTAAGATTAACTAATAATCTTTGAATTTCTTGAATTAATTATCTATTGATTCAGTGCTCCACACCACTCAATCTGTTGGCGTACAACAAATTTGAGAGTATATACAGGAGCTAGAGCTAAAGGGGCTCCATGGAGGAGACATAGCTTAAAATCCAGGCCCTTGAACCTTAGACCACCCCATGTGGCCAACCAGATCAATAGTGTCGCCATAAGGAAACGAAGGACTCCTGTGTGACAAGTGTAGTATACTATAAAAAAAAAACTTTAGCGTAAGAAATGTTGTATATATCCATTAATTATAGACTAAGATTCATTTTTATAGTTATTTTGATATTTATATAATAGTATATAATATTATTGCAGATGGACTTCACCTATATATTATGATAGTTGATGTCCTCTGGAGTTTTTTAAGTCGAAGAACCAATAAGGGTCCATTAATAACATCACATTCCTCAGCAAGGCAGCCTCAATAAAAAAGGTAGGTTTCCCCTCAATCGAGAGGAGACGTCGGGGTTAAAATAAAGTTGATTGAATTTGAGTATGTCAAATATTGCCTTCTCATATAAATTTTTATTTAATTAACTAGTACATAAATCATAAGATTAATAAATTTATATACAGTTAATAAACATCGTATCTACACAACACCCCATAATCCCCCTTCCAATTTAAGATACCACAGTTATCTCTCAATACCCTGAACACATATTGCTGCTTGCTCTCCATATCGTAACCTCTCGTTAACAAATTCGTGTGTCTAACAATCCTTAAATAATCCACTGTTGTTTCCGCGGATTCCGGACACCGCATATGATATTCAAACCATTCAACTATAATGTGCTCGTATGACACGTCTA